>DWJZ01003594.1:0-16752 GCA_018249125.1 Asbolis capucinus
TCGGAGGGCACGTAAAGCTGTCCCGGTTGTTACCGTTAGAAAGTAATCGTTAAGCTATGTTGGAGGCCTTTGGGTGACATAAAAACTTCCGACACATGGGTTGACACTAAACCCTCCACCAATCCGCATTGGAGCAGCGTGGTGGAGTATGCTCTAGGCCTCCTCAGAATAGGAAGAGGCCATGCTCAGGAGTGGGCCATCGATGGGTTAAAACTGTTTTGAATAATATAAAAACATTTACAATATTTTTAAAGGTCATCTAAAGACGAAAAACTAAACTCAGGTATGTCACTTAAACCTTGGTCTTTCAGTAATTCGATATTGATGTGTATAAATGTTAACACACACAGACGTACGAACATAAAAAAACATCAAAAGCACACATGGTACCGATCTCTGAGACAGTTTTATTGCCGTAGTACTTTAGAGAAAGAACAAATGAACAGAATCGAAAGCACAAATAACATGAAATGTGATATTTGAACTCCGAAGACAATTTATGTCGCGGGGATGGGGAGCTTTTGTTTTATTGCATGAATGTTTGCTTTGGCTTATGCCATACGCCATGGTATACCATGGTGTACCATGGTATACAGTGTACTGCATTATCCATACTATCCGACTAACATTATAAATGCGAAAGTTTGTCGGGATGGATGTTCGTTACTCCTTCACGCAAAAACTACTGAACTATCTGAATGAAATTTGGCACGGAGGCGGAGGTAGATTATAGTTTGGTATAACACATAGTTTTTACATATACCTACCACCTGGGCGAAGCTACGGGTATTACAATAGTAATATTATAAATGCGAACCTTTCTGTTACCTTTTCACGCTTGAACTACTGAACCGATTTTGGTGAAAATTGATGCAGAGATAGAATACAACTTGAGGAAAAACGTACTTTTTATCGCGTAAAAAAGCTTTTAGGTTTATAATGAGGGCTGCGAGTTTGTGTGGAAACTCGTCATTATCCAAGTTTGAACCATACACTTGATAAAAAATCAATTAATATTTGTTCTAGCGTTTTTGAAATTTGTACCTGCGTTGGTTGAAATAGGAGATGAAAACGATCGCTGGCGAAAGCCAGTTCCTTATTAAAGAGGGTTTAGTTAACAGTTTGACTGTGCCTCGTAGGTCTTATATTTTATAGTTATCTGACTGCTATAATTATTAATATTAGTCACTTTGTATATGTTTAAAATATTATTGGATCAGCCCTACTTCAGAGGAGGCCAGGATATCTTCTGTTCCATCTTCTTATAGTTCTTCAAAGACATAGAACACAACGATTCGCCGGAATCGAACACCAATTTTAATGTCTCAATAACATTCAATTTGCCATCGGAGTCCTGGGAGTGCTGAGGGTTCTGAGGAATATAATTAGATGTATCGACTTGACTTAATCAAAGTAGAACGAGGTACACCGTCAGTAATTTTCATGAGTCCACCTAACTCATATAAATAATCGTAATGACCCGCCCGGTCGTCGAACCCGGGACCGAGGAAATAATCCGCTTATTTACATATATCGCCCTGCCTCTGTATTCAAAATATACTAAAGTAAATTTTCCACGATATACATATAATTACCGCTAATATAACGCATATAGCGTGGTGGTATTTATGTAACCGTACTGGAGCAGTGTGGTGGAGTGATCTAGGCCTCCTTAGTCATGAGAAGAGGCCTGAGCCATAAATGGGTCGAAGCCATAGCATTTATCCAGGTTCGAATCCAGCGGGTATTTTTGAACTTGTTGATATATGTTTCATTTCATGTGTAAGCTGTCAGCAGTGGATAAAGGAGTTGTGATATGACGACTGTTGTACCAATTCTAATTGTGTATAGCATATTTCTACGTTAAGATGACGTCATGATAATCTGAAAACACACTTTTGAATTTTTTTAACTACCCCCACTTATACAAGTTTCGATGATGAACTATTTTAGTGTGGTCGCTCTTGGAGAATTAACACTAATCATTGAAGAACTTAATTTCTTGTTAGTATTTTGATCGGCTCATTTGTCGGCTATTCACTTCCTACTAATATTATAAATGCGAAAGTTTGTAAGTATGGATGTACGGATGTTTGTTACTCTTTCACAAAAAAACTGCTGGACGGATTTGGATGAAACTTTACAGTAATATAGGTTATACATCAGAATAACATATAGGTTGCAGTTTGTAATGATTTTATGTAATTTTGGTCGTAATATAACGATACATGTCAGTTAACTTGGAAAAAATCTGTCCTCTGAGATCTATCTTGGCGTACGCTGCCTAAACCATTGGAGTTACACAAGATGATGTACCGTAGGATTGTTTGTCTCGAGTAGTTCTAAATAAATGTCCGCGAAAGCATATATCTTCCTTTTATGTGGAAGCCACTATGACCAAAATTGTGAACTATAAATTTAATTAAATCTGATACTATATGGTTTTAAACTCGAATCTTCGTGGACTATGTACATTATGCTGTGTACGGGTACTCACGATATATGTTTTTTTGTGCCGATATTTCGACCCAGTTGCATGGATCATGATCCCGGCTGAAGTTGAACTAAACTAAAACATATATCGTGAGTACCCCTAACAGCATAATGTAAATCGGATACTATTTTACAATGCACATTTTGGTATATAGGAATACTTATAGGAACGGACCGGAATGAAATTCTGAAAATTATGACGCGAGCGAAGCCGCGGGCTGACCCTTGTAGAAAATGTGTTTCAATATTAATGGCCTGATTGCATTTTTGTGCTGGCGCTGGAATCTTTTATACGCCCTTAATTACTTTCAGTGACGTGTCAATGGACGGCTTCCATAGTTTTGTAATGGGGTTAGGCAAATCTGGTTTAATGAAATAGATACGGATGAAGATTTTCACGCACGCAAGCTTTGCGCGCACCTTCATACACACGCATACACATGCCAGTGGTCGTAGGACAGGCCCTTACAAAATTACTTACTAACAAAACTTTTGATTATACTGATACTAGTTTCCGCCCCGCGGCCGCGCTCGCTGGGTTGGTGCGTTGATAAAGAGTAGCCCATGTGTTATTCCAGACGATAATCTATCTCTGTGGCAAATTTCATTAAAATTAGTTCAGCAGTTAGTAGGAAATAAAGGTTGGTTTTGTGTTAAAGATTTTTTTTACATTCAGCCAATGCTAACCATGCGGGACACTTGATGTTAGATGTCGATGTCGGTAAAGTGCATTAACTTATTAAAAATCTATTCGCTTTTGTTTTGAAGTTAGGGAGTCTAACGCGTTTCTTTTTTCACGAATAACGGAGTTACTTAGTGGAGTAAAGCTCATTTAACTCCGAACCCAAATACGTGTATAAAATCTGGTTATAGCTAAAAATAACCACAACTTATTCGTAAAGGAATTTATACGAAACAGCGATTTGATATTCCATCCCGCATACAAATATACGATAAAAACAAAATCGTTTATTCATATACGACAAACTAGGTATATAATATATAAGGCAATTTATGCCCAATTCCTTTGATGTTGGGTGGGGAATTTGTAGGAGATTTTTTATAAAGATCGTAAAACGAGAAACGTCTCGCCCCGAAGATCCGGACGATTTGAAATCATTGAGTTTTCGTCGCTATAAAAATGATACCCTTTCCAACTTAATATAGGCCTGGCAACTCAAGAAATGTACGCCTATCATGCTAATACCAATCTTGTGTTAACGCTTATTTTACTCTAAGGCAGGGGTGAGAAACCTTTTGATCTTAAGGGCCAATTTTATATTTGTATTTTGTTAGATTGCCGCACAGAGATGAGCATTATTTATACATTTATAATCAAATCTACTTTGCGTTTTAGAGTCATTATGTAAAGATTTATTTATTTGCAAAATTTTTGTATCACAAAGTTTTTTTTTATGTTGTATTATTTTATCTTTAGACACAATGTTTGATTTTCCAAGCATTAAAAATTCGGCCCGCGGGCCACAGGTTGCTTACCCCTGCTCTAAGATATCAATTTATGATGTGAAAATTAATGTATATTCGATCCGTTAAAATGCCCAATCAAACCAGAAAAGCTGAAAAAATGTGTAAGAAATTATTTTAAAATGTCATGAGCGTTTACTATGGGTATGTTGGAATTTCGTTTTGTGAGCAATAAGTCAGTTGACCTTAACCCAATAGGGCTAAAATGAAATAAATACATTTACTAACCACCACCTTCCATCAAGTGGGATTGAAATCAAGCATTAACTTCTTATTTGTAAAAAAAATATTAGCTCAGGACAAATTATAAGACCTTTTGTACAACTATATCTTCCCGGTAAGCTAGTAATTGCTTAAATAGATTTTGTATGTACCTAGTTAAAATAATTAAAATTTTGTTCAGGTAACTATTACCGGTACACAGTGTTTAAATGTATAAAATAGATAAGAAATAAATTTTATCATTCAATATTAATACTTTTCGCGCAGTTTTATTCTGTAAAGAATGTTTTAGATACGATGTTTTCACTAAATGCTTTTATTACGCGTGAATAGGAAGGAATTCATATATATAATCTATAAACATGATGACGTATAAACATATAATAATGACGTTAATACGTCAGTATAAAACATTCGTCCGTTTTAACGTCATTTGTGCCAATTGAAACATCCTGCAGCATCTCATTACGCGCGGTAAATACAAATTAACGGCATAATTGCTTTCGTTAGTTTACATTACATGAACTTATACGTTTTAATTTGGACGTTAAATATTTTAATGAAGTTGCTGTTGTGACTTTTAGGATTCAGCAACCTTACCGTGGAAATAGAACCTTTGAAATAAACTATCCTGTCTGTCGTGTTTTAAATAGTAAAATTAAGTGGAAGAGATATTAGAAAGTTATTTGCAAAGAAGAAAGAAAACAAGTTGTTGACATTTAGCAAATAAACCTCGTTAAGTTCTACGCAGATCAGAAGATTCTTTGTCACGTTTTGGGACCCTGGACGAAACCTGGATCCATTATTTTGATCTTATAGCAAAACTACTTGGAAACGAGCCTCCGACGCCGAAGGATTTCACGACTTCAAGTTCGGTCTGAGAGATTATGGCGTCGGTTCGGGACGCGGAAGAAATAATGATTGTGAAATATTCAGAAAAAGGACCTTCTATTATACGCTCTAGGCTGCAAAAGGCTACCAAAGAAATAAGACGCGATAAACTACGAGGTGGAGTGCTGTTTCATCAAGGAAATGTTCACGAAACCGCAGTTGCGATGGCTATTCTGGAAACGAGGTTCGAATTACTTCAACACCTTTTCTACTCGCCAGAATTAGACCCCAGTGACTTTTAACTCTTCTCGGCTCAAAGAACACTTCCGAGGAAAAAGAAACAATATGTTAGATGAGTGAAGGATGCTGTTAATGCGTTTTGAGAGGGATTTGAATATAAAGAGATCAATGGCAACTTTTTAGAAGACTATGTAAAAAATTTAAATATTTTTGTAATATTACTCATATTCGTTATAATCACTTGGTAACACACAGGAAATACTATGGCGGAAATACGAGTGTTATCATTTATTATTAGGTATTAAGTGAGCTTTTGGTTCCTAAGGCGAAATAAATGCATTAAATTTCATTATGATATTTCAATAAAATATTTTCTTGAATCAATACCATGCAACTTGTAGCAAGCATTGAAAATTGAAAAATTGGTTTCAATCTTTAATAGGGGGTTGTCAGTAAGGGTATTTTTACATTCCACAAAACTTTGCCAAACGGTCAGCTGAGGGCTGTTATTTTAATTTTATCACCGGCGCAATTTTATAGCACGATTTTGTACCCGTTTGTTGAGTCACTAGAGAATCGATTTACACCGCAAGATTCGACAGAATTTATCGTCGATAAACCAATTTGGATTTTATATCGAACGTTAAATGATGATGTAACGTAACTGAAATAAATTTTTGAAGTTTTTAAAAACATCCCAACTGATTAGATCTAGTTTGATAATTGATGTTTTTTTTTAAATTTGGAACTTGGATTCTTGTGTCATGTCAGTAGTCTTGTTCAATTCCCGGGTGGGGACGATATTTATGTAAATTTATAGTTTTTTGAGTGATGTGTTTTTTTGGTATACCACCCGTAATACATCGAATCATAAGGATGTATGTAGGAAATTCTTTGTCTTCTTCTGTCTCCTGTCAATTCCAATTCAATTCAATCATCGCAAAACTACAATTTTAACTTGTCAAAAATCCATGCTCAACAATCTTTCTCACCGACCTATTTTCAATTCCTTCAAGGATCATTTGATCCTTTAAAATTATCTAATGATCTGCGTTGTCAGGTACGATCTGATATATTGTTTGTTCATTCCTTTTTAATAAAGAATTCATTCATTTGTTCTAATAGCTGTAAAAACTGTGTGCACGTATCTTATATTCTGCGACCTTAACCCTTTCAAAGCTAAACGGGACAATTGTAGAACGTGGATAAAAAAAAAGTTGACATTGGTTGTGCGGCATTTTAGTTCAGATCCTCAAGCCGTTGTGATGGTTCAAGCACCGTGAAATTGCAGGAAATATGATATGTGGCGAGCAAACAATCATTTGTAATTACATTATGTCATTACACAGACAGCGTAAGTTACGTGAAACTTGACTGGACTTTTTTATAGAAAATGTAAGACAGATGTCTCTGAAGGTTAAGTATAGAGTTAGTGATATTTTACTGGGGTTCGAATATAGCGAAGCGAATATGAAAAATTCAAGCTATATAACTTGGATGTATGTGATGTCCCGATTCTCTTCAATCCAAATTATGTATAAGAGGTTATCCGATTTTTTTTCGTGGTTTTGTGCCGGCGTTGAATTCCCAATCTAATTCTTGACGTCAGAAATCAACTTAATAAATAAATAAATATCTTTGGACAACACACACTGGCATCTGACCCCAAACTAAGCGTTAGCTTGTGCTATGGTGATCAGATAACTGTTAAACATACATATATTGTAACTACATACTTAAATAGATATTTCTATTACACACCCAGACACACAGAACAAACATTCCTGCTCATCACAGAAAAGTTTGACCTGGATGGGATTCGAACCCACGACCTTTAGTGTCGCAGTCTGGTTCACTAACCACTAGACTAACCGGCCTGTCAGTCCAAAATATAGATAATACATTTTTAAACAACATATTTTAGAAAACTGACGTCATTAAGGACGAAGGTCGACCAACACCTTCACCAACATGCACGGGAGCAGCATCACAAATCTCATAAGTCCCAAATTACCAGAGAAGCACGTTTATTAGACCTCGAATGAATTAAGAAGAACTAATAAAAATCTCCTTATTACACACCATTACATCTCACTGTGACATTACGGTCACATGACCCATCGTCGTCTATTATTAGACGACATAGGGTTGATTTTCCTCTGTCCGAGTGACATCATAAAAATAACTAAGTAATCTTTGAAAGCCTTGTAACCAAGGTTTGTAAGTTGTTATGCATCGATAGGCGGTTCCCTCTCATGTGTTTATAATTCAGACTTATTTTTAGACAAGAGATCGTCACTTTGAAATGTTTATGATGGCGTTCGAGTGTTTTGCGATTGGCTTCTATGTGAGCGCTACAGAGCCTAATTAAAGTACCGAATTCTCTGTGAGTAGTCGTAGAGCATACTCCACCACGTTGCTCCAGTGCAAATTATCGATATTAGCACTTAAAACAGCATAGTTAATTTGTAGTGACTGCCTGCGAGGCAATCGCATCGAGGCAGATATTGAATTATATGTAGATAAATATTTCTTCTGCCTCGGTATCCTAGTGTTGTGGTGTATGTGTATGGCTTCAATCCATTCACGGCTCGCTACCGAACACTGGCTCAGAAGGATATCTCCTCAGACTAAGGAGGTCTACAGCATACTGCGCCAAACTGCTCCAATACGGAAAGGTAGAAGAGTTAATCAGACCAAATATCGGAAGTTTTTATGCCACCCGAAGGACCGATATAGCTTATCGATTCCTATGTAACGAAAACAACCGGGTTCGTTTACGTGTCCTCCAAAGCACGGAAGCATTAATGAGATTTGCCACTAGCTGTCAAAGCGGTGTAAGCGTATATAAATGATCACCACGCCCTCTATCGTAATCCAAAGTATAACCGACATCAGTCATAGGCTCAGCGGTAGTACTGGGTCGTCGGTGTTGGATGATATAACTGATGGCCGTACGTTCAACGGCACCACTATTTTTTTACGGTAATCGCTCTATTTCCGTACTTCCGCTCTCTCAAGTTCACCTGGCACTAGCCATGCATTTAGTCTACGAGACTTGTAAGTTAATATAAAGAAAAATCTCGAATGTAAATGTCTTCAAGTCAAGAGTGAATAGGCTTCTACTAAGTTAATGGGCTTTACCATGGAGGCTGCATCGCCACTTACCATGAGGTGAGATCGCAGTTAAGCGCTAATTTATTTAAGGTAAAAAAACTCGTTTGAAAACTGAAGCTACATATATCATATTCGGATCAATATTATAAATATTCACTTAAAAAGAATTAGTTGTCAACATGATAGTGACTCTGCCAGCGAAGCAATCGGTCCCTGGTTCTATTCCCTGACGGAACGGCTATGAAGTAGGACTATTTTTTGCACCACGGGATCTAAGTGTTGTGGTGTAGGTGTATTGTAATATTATAAATGCGAAAGTTTGTGAGGATGGATGGATGATTGTTATTCCTTCACGTAAAATGTATGAATATAGGTTTGGCACAGAGGTAAAGCCTTTCTTTTATTGGCACATACACATAGGCTTTTATCAACGTGCCTACCACGCGAGCGAAGCCGCGAGTGGAAACAAGTTCTATAAATTAGTTCGCTTTACCATCTAAGCCCATGTCGCCGCCTACCATCAGGTGGGATAGTGGTCGAGTTTATTTATAGAATGTTAAAAAAAAAATTTGGGTGCGGACAGCAATTAAACAAAGCAAATTTTTATATTAATCACAAGAAAATTTGAAAAATAGTAAAAGACGACTCAAAATTCGATGATATATATATGAATGTACTTGTAATTTGGGGGAAAATTTAAAAATCCATACATACTTATTTTTTTATACTGGCGACCGCTTCCTTTTACCGACGCTCTCTGTTTATTTCTTCTCAAAAATTGGATGGACAAGTAATTTTTTACCCGAGTACAGCGAACAAAAGTTCGATTAGAAAATTTTACACACAATGAGATAGAAAAACATATTCGCACAAAAGACGGTCTTATCTTTCAGCAAATCTTAAAAGAACTCAATGAAAAGGAAAAATGGAGCGGGCGTGAAATATATACAAGTATATACATACAAGGTGTTACCGAAACGAAAGTAATTTCCTACGCTTTTTCACATCCCTTTCTACGCGTATAGGGTTGAATTTCAAATAGCTTACTTTATCAGGGTGCCTCTTGAAATCGAGAGAGAGTTATTCGTACAAGATTTTAAATAAATAAACGCTAACTCATTTTATACCTTTGCATTGGTACCAGTAGGTATTACAAACATCACCCATAATCCGAGAAAAGGCATTCATCTGTTTTATTCAGCCAAGAATACTATTAAAAGCTACAAATACTTTTCTTGCATTAGGAGGGTATTTTTGACCCGTCATCATAAATGGATGATGTAAAATTGTATATTGTTTTCGTTCCATAAATATCTATATATATAGTTAACCCTTTTAACTTTTATCCGGGTTTGAAGCACCTCCTTTGAAGAGTTGCTAATTTTAAATCTTTCTTTCTGAATGCTACAAGCTAAATAGAACTCTAGCCAACCGTCAAAGGATTCTCTTTTGCGGGAAAATAAAAGCTAACAGAAATACTTAAATCTTGGAGTTAATGTACAAGTTTCTTATCTCACAAAATACCTCACTCACCAGCCGACCGTTTCATTCATATTAGTGAATGGTGTTTATTATGTAATTTAATGGCAAATATGCCAAGGGAATTTTGATAGCAATTTTAAAGAAATATTTCAAACGCAGTCCACTGACAACTTCTTATCCGCTTCGCAGCCAAAATTGATAAATAAAATCATTATTTGATGTTTTATCGAATAAATCTTTGTCACGGCTACAGCGATACCTCAAGAGTTACTCGAAAAAAGTTGACGATAAGAAAGAGAGAACCTGAAGTTTATACATAACAAATTCTAAATACCCGCCGTAATATTTCTTACTCGTTTCTATATATTATATTATTCTGCCCAATTACACTCATGAATAATTCTATTGCCGAAAACCACATGCCTAAAAGTATCCTGAGGGTAATTCTCGTGATAATCTCGTTAAGACAGACCGCCCAAGATCCTGTATTGTGCTATCAGAGTCTTATTCAGTAAAACCCCCTCGGCAGCTATTAGACGTGTAAGGGTGGCTCGGCTATCTCGTGTGAACGCATCGATGTCTCCCCTGAGGCGTGTTTAGTTGGCTTTTATCAGGAAAACGACTACTTGTTCTAACCTTGACTGACTAGAATCTCCGAGCCTCGTACCAATTTTAGTCCAATAACACTGATTTAACTCTGATATTAATATAAAATAATTTGATTTATACATTTTTTGGCATTCGCTGTCGCAAGTATTAGGAAGGATATATTTTGAGTCTTTTCTTCTATAACTTTATATATGTAGGTCACGGTCATGTTTGAATGAGGTGTCCCATTTAGGGTTTGAAAGTATATCCTGTACATTTCAGAATTCTCCGTAACGTTCTTCAATGTGTGAAATCCACATATCTGAACTTGATTAGCATGGTGCACTGTGGCCTATTTACCTCACACTGTGAAAGGAGATACAAGGTCTCAGCAGTGGGATCATTGTGGGTTACTATCATGATGACTATAACATTTTTTGTATTGTGTATACTGTTTGTTTTGTAATACTTATTTTATGTTTCCTTCTTTCCAGGTCTTAGCGGTACGAAAGCGGACTTGCAACATAGGCGGGAGGTGTTCGGTTCGAATCTAATCCCCCCCAAGCCTCCCAAAACGTTCCTAACCCTCGTCTGGGAGGCGCTGCAGGACGTAACGCTCATCATCCTAGAAGTGGCTGCCGTGGTCTCGCTTGGTTTGAGTTTCTATAAACCGTCCGAAGGCGAAAGTGATGTCGGTGAGTTGCTATCGAATCTCTATGCGTTTACGTAATATACGCTTTTCATGTACTTTTAATTTGATGTTGCGGTAGCTGGTATTGCGAAAGTATAAGTTAATGTTATTAATAACATTTTTTTGTAATTAATAACAGCCTTATTATGCTGTTACGGTTACACACGATATATGCTTTTTGCGCCGATATTTCGACCGAGTTGCGTGAATCATGGTTCAGCAGAGACCGTCGAAATATCGGCGCAAAAAACGTATCGTGCGAACCCGTAACGAATCATCATGTACAAAGTCCACGATGAGTCGATTTTTAAATCATATAGAGCCTTATTGTTCTCTAATTATTGTAGAATTTCTATATAAGTTTCATAGGCGAGTCTAAATGTTCTTATGAACGTCAAGACTAGCTTACTACATGCCTTATGTAACTGTAACTACTTAAAAAAAATGTCAATAAATGGAAGTAATAGACTCGGTGTGATAATAAGATATCATGATAGTCGATACAAAATTTCGACATATCATAAAAGTATTTGCCGATACATGACATGCTGTGATTATTATAAAGTCGAATGATCTAATATTTTAACAAGAACAATTTTCCCTAAATACAAGGTTAGTTATAGTGCGAGAATTACAGACTGAATTATTTCGAAACTTCGGAAAATAGTTCGAAAATCTTCGGAAACAGATACTGTCTTAATATGTTATCGGGCACGTTTTTGAACGAAATAACGTCATCATTTACTGTCAAAGCTTATCATAAATGCAGTATTGACTTATAAGAAAATTGAATATAGCATCAGTTATCGTGTTAATTCGCGAGATAATGATAACGAATGACGTCAAGATGATATCAACGGATAGAATCGATAGATATACTACCTGTGAATATTGAAAAACGCTTAAGAGTTAACGAATGATAAATAATAGCGATAAAATAATAGCGGTCCTTTATCTCGGATTAACATTGGGGTCCATCTGTTGGAATATATTATTATAATGTAGTGTTATAAAATACGGTAACATTATTCGTGCAACTTTATTTCGCTTGTTGAGGTTATATACATATATGTATACAGAATAATTCTACATCGTTTTTTTTTATGGTAGATGGCGCTGTGTCGGATTTAAAAAGAGTTTTCAAGTATTTTTTACTTCAACTGTTTTGGCAGACTATGTTCAATCTAAAACACCTAAGAATAAATACAAGGGAACGTGATAAAAGGTGAACTAAGTTTGAAGAAAATTCATTTCTTAAAGAAGGTATAGGGAGAATTCAATTTTGTATGAGTTAGGTGTATTAGTTCTGCAAGCAAAACGAGGTATATATGTAATTATAGTAACACAAAAATGTTATTCATCGGATAGCATAGTATTATTATAGCTTTGTACAAAAAACGATGTAGTGTTATATTTATACAAAGACTTACTGCGCTAAGAATTTTGTAGTAAGAAATAACATATCCTATAACACAGCTTTAAGGCATGATGGTAATGCAACAGATGTGTAGGCAACATAGTTTTAAAATGTTTTCCGTTATTTCGTATCTGTATCTGATCTCTCGTGAAGGATTTTAAATATTTTGTTTTGGAAACTGAACGATTGATATCGATTGGTTGCCTTTAACTGTTTACGAAACAAAACATGCCAGTTTGCTTTGATCTATAATGGTGCCAACACAAGACGAAAAGACTAGAATGTTACAAGGATTTTTAAAATAGGATATCGTTATTAAAATTTTATATTTATATCCAGTTAATTAAATTACAAAAATTGAAATATTAAATTTTTTATCATATCTTCTTTTTAAACAATAATAATGGCAGGAAATATGACAAAATTATTGTTAATAAAAAAATTAACAAACTTTTTTCGAACAAATGTCATGAAAAGTTACAAAAATTTGTCTTAATAAAAAATTTAACAAACTTTTTCAAGCAAATCTCATAAAAAATTACAAAATTTTAATTAGTAAATTTTTTAGAGTATCTTTTATTAAACAATATCAATATCAAGAAAAAAAAATTTAATTACTGTTCGTACCGCATCAGGATGTTAAATGCCCCTTTAATAAAGTCTATTGGCGCGTTAATGAACCCTTAATCAAGGAATTAATTATTAATGTATAAGAAAAGTATTCTTTCCTTATTATAACAAACTTATACAGATTAAAATATATTTAAAAATTATTATTGTTATAGTTTTTGATAGATTATCTTTCTGTGTATTAAGTACCCACAAAAAAATGTACTTAGTACAAATTATCCCTAAAATATTAATCCTAAAATTTCAATTAAAAATTTAACTGTAATATCCATAAAAGTGTTCTAAACACGAACACGATTTTCGTCCAGAACTCATCAAACTTTCCCAGATTTCAAGCTTTAAGCTCTTTGAAAGTTCTTATTAAAGTCCGATCTCAAAGTTAAGTTTTTGAATTTCGAATGGCATTTAGTGGTTGTTGTCTTAGCGGATGCTCATTAATGTGGAACAGGATAATTCATATTTTAATTTTATTTTTAAAATAGAATCTAATATTAACAGTTTTAGAACGCTATAAATAACAACAAAGCCTGGTATGGAAGTAAATTTCTGGCGTAAACCACTTTATTCTGTAGGCTGTTGAGGTTATATTCACTAGTGCTTGATCAGTATCGGGTCTGATGGTAAATAGCGATGTGTTCTACGTGAACCGCACTATTTTAGCTTAAACCATTCTTGATTTGAAGACCTCGATGGTGTGTGAAGTGTAGTAACTACTGCTGTTGTGGACTATGGCCTAGACCGTTCACTTTGAGAGGAGACTGGAGCCCATTTTTGGGCTATAAGTTGCAATAATCATGATGGTTCCACTTTATATCTATACAAATTAATTCTTAAATACATTACGAATTCTATTAGTAGGTCTGCTTAATAAAATACAAATATTAATTATTCCATAGAACAATAACAAAATATGCAAATATACTAAAGTGACAAAGTTTGAAATAAAAAGAATTATAAGATACACAATTTTTTTTTATAAGTTAGCAGTTAACTACGAAATTTTTAATATTACATTTGTGCTACAATATTTATGCATACATTTAAGAGTAAAAAAAACAACTTAAAATTTAAAACTCGATTTCACATTCGTTTTAATACTACGATGTTATAGTCGCAGTGCATTTATTAATCTGATAGAACACAAAGTGATAAAAATCTTAATTTGTTAGAATACACTCGCAAACAACTAAAAACAATGTTTTCGAGCAATCTTCACAAATAACGAAATCGGAAAATGACATTGCTGACATGACACATACTGTCCGACTCTCAAACGAATACTAATATACTACATGTGCTGCCACCTATGGTGTTCTTTGAAAGTATACTATAACGTGATTGTACGCCGAGAGAATACATTGAAATTATTTTCATATTCTCTGATAATAGTGACTGCAAATCTACATAGTCTATCGAGTTACGAAGAACGATAACTCCGTGATTCTCACTTTGGCAATTTCGCAATATATTGTGTTTCTAAATAGTTGTTAAACTATCTGACTAGGACCGGAGCTTGTATAAACAAGACGATACAGACATGCCGAAACAACTGAAAACTAAAATTTGAATATTCAAATTGTTTGTTTGTTAGACCCAACGAAATAAAGTTGCTTTACCTATAGGTACGTTCTCGATTTCAACTGTACACGCCCATCACTTTACTATGTAGCTGCCCACTGCTGGGCTTAGGAGTGAAGGGCAACTTTGACAGTGAATTGACTCACTTTAAGTAAACGTGTTTATAAATCAGATGGAGAATAAAAATTCCTAAAAAATAAATATTTTTTCGCCTTCTTATTCCTTATAAATAGATTTTATGTTATTTCGAAAGTATTTTTTTTAATTTAATTAATTAATATATTTCATTTGTTAAAATAACTACAATATATCCTACTGATTGAAATCGAATCGAAGTTATAATAATATGTTTTTATGAAGTAACCTACTATTTCTATGAGACATTTTAAAGCTGTGATGGAATCACAATTATCATTATTTATACCGTCTATATAACTACTCAGTTAATATCGGATATATCGGTATAAACTACGATAATTGTGTGAGCCTGTCACAGTTTCAAAATGTTCAGTGTCCAAAACGAATAAACTAAGTCATATCTCCGTTGGTGTTTAAAATTTTTGTGACGTATCCATAACAAGACATTCCGAGTTCGGAGATTTATATGTTAATTTTTTAATGTACATACATTTTCGTAGTTTGATAATAAAATGTAGTTAAATTCGGAAAAAAAAAATTTCATTAGAGTTTTATAATACTAATATTATAGGCATTGGTTACTATTTAGTGTTTATTTACAGATTTAGTGAATCGCGTAGTGTTAAAATATTGGATTAAATAGTCTTATATGTACACAGAATTTTGTACATGGTGAATGTATTCAGTTCGTTATGAACTAAAATTACTAATAATTTATGTATTTTCTGTTTTTCAATAACATTATGGATATCATTAGACGATCCTGGTAAGAATTATTTCTATTGTAATTGTGCTAGTGCTGTGTTACGAAATTTCCTCACCGATTTAATGATATACAATACTTATATCCCTTCGTTGTGTGTGGTTTTAGTAGAGAATGTGTGTTATACGAGTGCCTCCTTCAAGTGTCTGTCTGTCTTCAATGTTTTTCTACCATGGTTTTTCCTCTCGAACTTTTGAGAATTACGTTCGACTTTTTTTAAAACTGTCAAAGTTCAATAGTTAATATTTGAATATGAATATAGTAAAGGATTATATGTATATTGAAAATTGATAAGATTTGTCGATTGTTAAAAGATGTGTCTATAATAGTCACAAAGTATTCAATATATTTATAATATTTAATAAAATTGGTTATAGATAATTGTGACTTACTACTAACTCACGTAATATAGTCGGATTTCCCCTTCTTTCTTCTGAAGAAGGACCTCGGACAGGTCTTAACTAGTCGGGTGAATCCGACTATATCTCGTTAGTTAGCTGTTAGTAACAATTATGTATTAAAATTTACGAATCCTTCAATGTTAAATTGGTAATATAAATGATTTCAATTTGCATAATTTTATGGTCATAATTTAATTGTAAGATCCATTTTTTTTTAAATATATAATAGGTTCGAGAGACCATGGTATAGGGCATGTGTGATTTAGAATCTAGTTAGAATACCTAATACCTAGAATCCACAGTAGTGAATGCACCCTGACTCCACCCACCCTTACAACTCTGTGTGCTTGTCTATTAGATTAAAGAAGACATAAAATTAAATTAATTACTTTAAATTATTTCTTCTAAATTAATTAAAAACTAAAACTGATATTATAAATTGGTTTAAATTTATATGATAAGCATCATTATTGTGTTATCACTGTTTTTATTGCAGCATGCACTTGTTAATATTATAAATGACAAAAAAATACAAAAATAATTTATGCGGATACACTTATATATTTTATTATTTTAAAACAAACCTTATCCACACTACGCGATCATGGTTTTGAATTGTATTAAAAAATATGGTATATCAATACTTGCCGATAAATAATTGTACCTGGAAGTAAAT
>DWJZ01003595.1:0-16746 GCA_018249125.1 Asbolis capucinus
ACAAACATTCCTGCTCATCACAGAAAAGTTTGACCTGGGTGGGAATCGAACCCACGACCTCCGGTGTAGTAGTCAGGCTCACTAACCACTAGACCAACCGGCCTGTCGATTATCATGTCATAAAGCACAAAACTGACACAACAATAGGTACTGTTCGTCAAAAATGTCAGGAGCAATTCTATCGGGAACGGCTCATGTACTTCACACTCCGCCAGCTTTATTCATATAGTAATGCCAAAAGTATTATATTGTACTAAGTTCTTGCGAACTGTACTAAAGGAATTGATTTTGGATAAAAACTTATTCAGGGATATTGTGGCACTCTGTATTTGATGTGAGGCGTGTAGCCTAGTTGGTTATCATAAGCCTGAGAGCTCTTGGGTTCGATTCACGAAATGGGCCAGGGAGTGCATTTTATGACATATAAATGTATGTTCTCGGGCTATTGGGTGTTATCACTAATCGATGTCGATCTCGATGTAATATAAAGTCGTTTTTAATATCTGTATTTCTTTTCACAAAATGATTAGAAAAGCCGTCATTCGTTTTTAAAATGTTTTTAATATGTGTATTTCTTTTCACAAAATTATTAGAAAAGTCGATTACTGATTTTGTCGCATGTACCGTTCTATGCTAGAATCAAGAATAGCTCTGTTCACCAGGTATTGAACTTATAACTGTAATACACAACACAATAGGCTTTTCTTCGCTACAAGCGCCGTTTCTAATTCTCCCTCAAATAATGTCGTATAACACAATTTGGTGTCGTTGTGAGGTCGAAGCTGACGGTAGCAACGGTTTGAGTGTAGCGCGTGGCCCGCAGGCTACACCGAGGTCGATTGATCGAACATGTTTGATTGACAACTGTGACAGGATTATTATTACGAACTGATGAATTATGCAGTATAATAAATATTTTCGTTTATCAGAATATACTGAACAAAACAGTATAATACAGTAATGATTAATTAATGGTATTCATTCCTTCGTCGTAGACATTTCGCCAGTAGGAACATCGCGTTTTGCGTCTTCTTTCAACATACGTACCGGGAGGCCCTGGAATAAGTTACCGGTGTCAGTGTTCCGTTCGATTACAATATGTCTTCAAGTCAAGAGTGCATAGGCTATTACTAAATTTGTGCGCTTTACCATCTAAGATCACATCGCCGTTTACCATCAGGTGGGATAGTGGTCAAGTTCTAATATATAGAAAGTAAAAAAAAATTAAACATGGAAAGGCGCTAATGGCTATAGGCGGTGATCACTTTCTGTTAGATGAACCGTCTATTCGTTTGACTGGTTATAACATGAAAAACCAAACGTTAACCACAGAAATATGTACTAATGTACATGGCATACTCAAAGGCTTCACTTGACATTTTTGCCACAAATGTTATGTTAATATCAAACCATAAATAAGCAAACTCAACACTTTGTAGAAGGCGGGGCGAATTCGCTTTGAGCGTCGCGTCTCATGGCCCTCGGGTGATGTCATGCCAGAAAAGCTATCATGGTTACATATTAAGCCAAAAATATATTTACATAGAGGCGGTTTCATGTGTTTTGTCGTTTTAGGAACGAGCCGCGCCGTGGGAAGATAGCAGAGACAGTAATAGCATTGACGCGTCCATTGGACTCGGGCAAAAGGAGTTATAAATTGTGACAAAAAGAATCCTTAATTACTGTATTTGTTTAATTAATTTATAATACCTTTATATCGCGTGCAAAACATAGATTAGCAAACCGAATGTTTTAAAAATGTAGCGGACAATTTGCGACTTCTTAAAATAATAGTGATTCAATTATAATTATTTTATTAATTTTGCCTGCGACTTTATCAGTGTGGAATGTTTTTTATTCCTTATTTCATCCCCAGCCTGATAGAAATTGCAGGAATATTCATTTTTCTTATTAAATGCATAAATATAAAACTTCGTCGTTATATATTTGACTATGAAAACTGCCATAAAAACTTTCAAACATTATTTCAACACCTATTCCTAAGTTCCAGTATTAGACAGAGATACAGGTTGATAGACAGAATTACTTTATACATATCGTACTCGTATTATTTAGCATGGGAGATAAAATAAACTGAAATCTCAAGATCGACATACCATAGGAAAATCATTGATGCAGAGCGGACTTATAGGAACCACACACAGTGGGAAACCACCCTTATAACAATACATATACTACTTCCTACATAAATTCGTGCAATGAAACCGAGTACTTAATTCAAAACAGAACACTCAGCGTAATGTCTGTCTCTGTCATAATGTGAAGATATATGCCAGTGCTTCCTACTGCAATAATATTCCGTGCTATTGTTTTAGGTGCTTATCATACGTCCAAATTAACAATTAAAACCCATTGTGTTGAAGCAACAGTGTTCGTTTCCCTAAGTAAATTACAGTTGACTTCGTCGCAATTAATTATATTGCCGTATTCGAAAAAGTAACGATGTCGCAGTTATGCTAAGTAACTTGACTTTACTTCACTTGAAAATTATTTTTTTCTTTTTACACTCCTTTCGAAAATATACGGTCTAATTTTAAATGACTCGATAGTTGATATTAAATATGTCAATTAAATATTTCATATCAATATTTGTTTTCTTAAGAAAATACTGTTATAACCGAAAATAAATAAAATAAAAAGAGGGTACCAATAAAAGAGCGATATATTGATTATTTTTCTCTTTTCAGAGAAGTGGAATATTGTAAACATATATATATATATATATATATATATATAGTAAGAATTGCAATTAGCTATTGAGAATTTGATATAATAAATCACTAAACAAGCCAAATTTAATATGTAATAAAAAATATGCCTTCAATTTTGTCGTTAAAATATATAAATCTTCATATGTGTAAATTCTAAACAAATCAGTTTTAAAGTTTTTGAACATAAATTAAGGTAATTTATTAAAAAATCTCTAACAAGATTACTTTGAATGTATTATTACGATAGTAATATCACTGTTTTAATATATCTTTCATTTTTTTAATAATAATAATATAAAATGTAGTTCATATCTACTATTTATGTCTAACAAAAATTGTTATTGCATTTATTAAAATTCTAACAACTTTTTTTAATAGTCAATTAACATTTAATTTCTCATGGAGCCACGCCCTCTTTCCTTCATTGAATTCGGCTGCAGTATGGTCTGTGCCTTCGAGGACCCATTTTGTTGTAAGAAGTCCTTCTACTCCGACTGGACCTAAAAATAAAATATGAGATATAATTTATAAGGTTTCTTATCATCTTCAAGAAGAGAAAAAAATAGTTTTTAAACCGCAAAACGACATCATTTTAATCCCTGTATCAATCTTGACCAGAAAATAAATCTGTTTATAATCATGTAAATGTCTTCAAGTCAAGAGTAAATAGGCTTCTACCAAGTTAGTATGCTTTACCACCGAAGACTTCATCGCCACGTACCATCAGGTGGGATTATCATCGCACAAGCTTTACTGCTCTCCAATTGAGGCTCTTACTAAGTTAAAACATAAAAATTAAATAAACTTAAGTTTTTAAATAAGACAATACATCCAGAAAAAAATCACGTCCAACGATAGAAACCGTCGAGATAGGTTTCCCCCGGCAAACGTGAGCAACATAAATCAGAATACTCTTAAGGAAACAATCTCGTAAGACGTGAATGAGTTTTGAATGGAGGCTTGACTCCTAATTTTATTACGTATTCTATCGCTTTCAGAGCGAAAAGTTTTTGAATCTTTACGATTACAATAACGTGCTTAACAAAAGAATGCTTCACCATTTAATGTGACTAATTTCCTGTATCTCCAGTATTGTGAATGATTGGCAATCATTTTGGAGGTAAGTTTTGAAAAATTTACCTCTGGCGTGTATCCTAGCTGTGGAAATACCAACTTCTGCGCCAAGACCAAATCTAAAGCCATCAGCAAATCGCGATGATACGTTGTGGAAAACGCAAGCGCTGTCCACTGTATTCAAAAACTCTTTTGCTGCATCATCTGTTGAGATAAAGAAAGGTTATGTAATTCAACTGAAATAACGAAAAACAGACTCAATTAATACATATTAAATGCCAATTAAATTATTTTACTTTCATGCAAGCATCGTGTGAAGATATAAACGCTACTTACTATTCTCTGTAACAATAACATCGGTGTGAGAGCTGCCGAACTTGTGAATATGATCAATCGCTTCATCCATATCCTTTACGACTTCTATACAACACTCTAGGGCTCCGTATTCATGTTTCATACTTCTTGCAGCAGGTGGTCCAAATGTGAGATGACTTGCGAGTTTAGGACCTGCATGGATTTTTACTCCTTCGGTCTTTAGCATATTGCAAATTTCAGTAAAAAGCGAATTAGAAAGGTGATCTTCGTGGATAAGCAAAGTTTCCATAGCATTACAAGCTGCAGGATAGTCACATTTAGCATCTCGAACAATTTTCAAAGCTTTTGCAGGGTCAGCTTCTCTGTCTAAATACACATGACAAATGCCTTCTGCATGACCGAGTACAGGTATATGCTGGGACTGTTTTTGAATACTTCTTACTAAGTCCGAGGAACCTCGAGGAATAATCAAGTCAATATGCTTCTCCATAGCTAATAAGTCACTAATTTCTTCCCTAGTTGAGACTAGTGATATAGCGTCTGCTGCTTTAAAAGGGTGGAGAGAATCTTTTACTAAATCCATCAGTGCCTTGTTTGAAAACGCAGCCTCCTTCCCTCCTTTCAAGAGCAGACCATTTCCTGAGGCCATGGCTAATGCAGCTACTTGCGGCAAAGAATCAGGCCTGGATTCAAAAATAACTAAAAGAACTCCAATCGGAACAGTAACCTGCTGTAATATTAAATTATCAGCTAATTTGGTCTTGCGTAACACCCTTCCAAGATTTTCATAACTGGAGTCTGCTATCTGTTTTAACCCAATTGATAAGGTCTTTAACTTTCCTTGACTGAGTGCTAATCTATCTAACAATGGCTTAGCAAGACCGCCTTTAGTAGCTTCTTCTAAGTCCTTATTATTTGCTTCTAAAATTTTGTCTTGTTTATCTACAAGTAAGTCAGCTAACGTGTGAATAGCAGATGCTCTTTCTGATGGTGATAATCGTTGTAAAACTCTACTACCACTTCGAGCTAAAAGAAAATAAATACTAAAATAATTATTTTTTGTTATTTTTAGATACTTTTGGATGACTGTAAGCCATTTACTGTCTTTTTCTCTTCCCTTATTCTAACACTAGCTGTGCCCGCGATTTCGTCCGCGTGGACTCTAGTAAAATAGTCTTTTCAGTGCGCAGATTTTACTATAACTTATATTATAAAATTTTAAATAAAAGTAGCCTAAGTTACTCCTTAATACACCAGCTATCTGCCATCGCATATAAGTTCCGCAAGTATAAAAATCAGAACGGCCGTTCTAGAAATCAGCCAGAACAAAAGACAGACAGACATAAATTGTAAAAAAAATTATTTTGGCATACACTTACCATGTACACATACATATGCATTTACTAAAAAGCGGTTATTTTAATTGTACTAATAGACACTCCAATTTTATTGCATAGATAACCGTATTAATTGACCTACCATTCTCTGCCATAACATCAACAGAAGTGGTCGGACTTGAAGCGTAGTCAGTGAAGAAAGTGCCTACTTTTCGTCCACTAATTATAGTTTTTATTGCCTTCTCTTGCATGCCATTGCAGATGACTACACTCACACCTCGCGCCATGGCCCACGTTGCTGCGTTTACTTTAGAGTCCATACCTCCAGTCCCAACCTATATTGTAACATTAATTCGGTTAGTATTTTTATGAAAACTATACCTTACGAATCTGTACAAAATATATGAGATTCAGGTTTTAAAATGTCTATGGAATATGGTTATAGTTCCAAGCTAAATAAATAGTAATATGCTATTTTCAAAGTCCACCAAATACAAAGAGTATTCTTCTCTTTATATATTCTTTGTGCAATATATTCTGTGGTTTTGATCGGGAGAAATTAATTTTAGCCTGTCCACTCGTTAGAAAGGAATTGATTAATTATGAAACTCTTTGAATTGCAGATGAACAAGTTCTGAGCGCGAGCTAATGTAATTATTTGAGCTAGACCTCGCAAATTACTCTGAAAGTGATACGAAATTACTTTATCTGTTTAATTTGAAACGTTGAACAGAACTCTGAAATAAAAGGTAAATGACATGCCTCTTTGTACGTATTCTAAAAATAATCACAAAATGCGATGAAAGGCAAAACAACCACAGAGAAATATTAACACTGCGACCAACTCTCCTAGAGTCAACTCAACCTGTTAATTTAGAGCAAAACCCCTGTTGTGAACTTTTTATTTTTATTAATATTTTGAGGGTACGCATGTATTGATTTTGAGTCTCCCGAACATTTTATCATATCTAGGTGATCTTTTCCGTGATTAGCTTTATTTGGATGGGACGTTATACCATGTTTCCCGTGGTATAGCGGTGACTGTATCCCTACTATACCTCTCAGCTACTACAATAGAGACTCTTGGTAAGAGAAAAAATTGGACATCTCATCCAAATGAAACTACTGACGAAAAATTAGGCCGATAATAGTCATGAGAAATAAATGTACCGGGGACCCACGACTGTGTGTTTCCCATCATATGTATATTATTTAAAATTTACACACTTGTATGAGTGATATCCCGTCTAGGTGATTCTCCGTATCGTAGGTGGTTTTGACAATACAAATGTATAAATACCCGACAATCTACCGACGACGGAAGTCAATAAGGACGTAACGGAAGTGTTTAAGGTACTCACAGGATTCTCCTTGTTCGGTAAACAATAACGGCGTACCTCTTAGGAGTTACTCTAAAGAGATACGCCTTTATTGTTTCCGTCGTGTGTATAGGTATTTAGCTGTTACAATATTTGTTTCCGGGTGGGACTCGAACCCAATGCCTCCTGCTTCACACGCAGGGTCACTAGAAACAAGACTATGAGGCGTCGTGGTCACAGAATATTACCAGAGATACTAATTTAATAACGAATTTTCCGAAAGTATAGCCTGATAAGAGTATCAAATTTACATCGACAAAAATACTCAGCAAATTCAACACAATTGCCACTATTGCCACTGATAGAGACCGATAGAAACAATTTGTCCGTTCCAGAATTACTTCCTGCCATAACAGATCTTCAGTCATGAAGAACGGACCAGAGAGAGAGACTCAGCAAATTAGATCTATGTACTACGTCACTTATATTACAACATAGCAAATAAAAAAATGCATTTACCGGTTAAAAATCTGTAAAACCGGTAATACTGCATTTACCGGTTTTCAAGTCACTCATCTGATTTATTTCAGTGATAAAAAACAGATGCCCTTTAATTGTACTATTTGCTGAACATTATTTTGTATAAATAATTAATTAATATTAATAAAACTTCTACCATCAACATTCTCCACATCCATCCAGGGTGACTGGTGGACAATGCCATTAGACATTAAGTCTTGCCCTTTGTAACTCCTTGTAAGATGTTACATAAATATGAATAAATAAATAAATAAACATTAAAAGTTGAATGTCCGAAAACCCCCAAATTTTTTGGTGTTAAAACGAAGATTGCAAAAGTTTTTGTATCTCCTGTAAAGTCGTAAAATAACATCGTAAAATAACCTTCGATTTCTGTCCAAATTGTACTTGATCCCTTTCTTTAGAAGTGTAGGTGTGCATCATACGAGCGCCGTCCTCCCACGGTGGCTTGTTGTAGATACCGTCGACGTCTGACATCATGATGAGCAGGTCCGACTGGATCTCTGCCGCGAGCAGAGCTGACAGACTGTCATTGTCCTTGATGCCGATTCCCTGTAATTGAATGGAGATTACTTCACTTCAAGATATTCTTGGTATTATTTTTTTAATATTCAATTAGTAAGCGCTTGACTGCGATACCACCTGATGGTAAATGACGACGTAATCTTTGATGGTAAGGCGCACTAACTTAATAAAAGCATATTCACTCTTCACTTGAGAACATTTAGGTTACAATCAGACGGAATACCGACGCGAGCGACTTATTCCACTCCTTCTCGATTTGAATGATAAGGTTATGGGAAGTGATCACTTATCATAAGTTGCACTCAAATATCCTTCTAGTTTTTTTGTTTTTGCCCACTGAGATACGATGTATCAAAAAAGCTATTCCAACGTATTTTGTCTCATTTTGTCTAATTTCAAGCACCTGCACCGCTTAAACACTATGCATGCCGTTTAACGTACGATTCAAAACCGCTAAAATTTATACTTGTTAAAGACTTGCAAGCAACTTGTCAACAAAATTAAACCTTGCAGATGACATATATTTTGTTCGTATTTATTTTATTAGTTCGTATTATATTTTTCGTTGAAAACATTTGAATTTCGGCGTATTACGAGAATAATGGTGTCAGTAACACACAATAGGGCATTTTAAAGTTACCTAAAACTGGTACGCGAATAAGTGACGTCTCTATACTGTGCAGTGAAATCACTTCCAAAACAACGGGATACATCAGTGATATGGAGTACTTTTTCTAGTTTTTCTCGTAGTCACCTTCATTCGCGTACTTCTGGTTTCGCTCAACGGATTTATTTTATTCATTTATTGGTATTTTATAATACAAATCGCCATAACTCAAGGAATCTTAATTTTAACGTACCTAACATGCATCAAAAATAAATCTCAATTCGCTATAGAAAATATAAAATAATTAAATTTCCGAGACAAATATACATACATATTTCTTCTTCTCTACACTATAAATTACTCGAATGCTAACTCAATGTTGTTCACGTTGAAACGAGCCAATAATAAACAAAAACTTATGATTCAATTCTTTTTAATTTTCTCAAGGCAACATCATGTCCGTTCTTTTCTTCTCGAAAATATATTCTTAAGTTCCCTTGGTCTTCTTTTAAAACTTAGTCAATTCTATACTTTTCCATCTGCAATCTGTTCGTGTGTATTATATTTGTTTGTCTATTTATTTCGAAACTACAAGTCGGAATTGCATTATTTTTATACTTTCCATCAGCGCTGGCAACATTGCAAATCTCTTCTACATATGATTCTGATGTTAGTGCACAACACTATTCAATGTTTTTATAGGTATCTCATTTGTCTATTATTTCACTTTATCTTAAATTTATAGCGATAGGATAGATTTATAGGGATTTGTGTACAACTTACGTAAATCCCTATAAATCATCCTTCTCCCTTTTCACAAACCAACTATCTCCATTGTCAAAATATCGTATTCGAAGTATCAAATAATTTGTATTCGGATCTGTGCTATAAATTCGGAATAAACTTTGTTCCTTGGCTCGGGTAAAATTAAATTGTGAGCACAACGCTCAGCTACTAAAAAGTTAGTCTAAACTACGGCGGTGTTCTGGAACTGCTCCGTTTCATTGTGTTATAGCTGACAAAGCGTTATAAATGGCGGCTTGTTTCGATTGTAGGCGAGCGAAAAAGTAAAGAACGGCCGCAGATGGTATAAGGATGGGTAAATACTAGTGGCGATAAACTTGTGAGTGTTTCCGTGTTTTGGAGGACACCTAAAGCTATTGGCCAGGTTAAAATTAGATAACAATCGTTAAGTCACGTCCTTTGGGCATAAAAACTCCAAGACTTGGGTTTGCCACCCTCGGCCAATTCACATCGGAGCTACATAGTAGGGTATGGTATAAAGAAAGACACGGGTCTCCCGTGCCAGGAATGGCTGACCAAATATGCCGTTATGACATCAACATTCAAATAATATCGAGAATAGCAATGACTGCAGCCTGTTAATCCTAATTGCAAAACGAGAGGTTCCAGATTCGATTCGTAACTCGAAGCATTTATGTGAGAGATAAATTTTTATTCTCATCTTGTGGGAGTTATTTGAGTCAATATTCACCCCAAAGAGAATCGTATGGAACTCCCAAATAGGTATATAATTTTGAAATTCGAATTGAACCGTTATTCGTTCGAATGTGATTCGAGAATGTATAGCCGTTTGAACATTATAGTTCTTTACTTAGTAGGATGTGAGGATTTTGCCATTTTAAATTTGAATTAAAATTTAGAACTTGAAATTTGTAACTTTAATAATATTATTTGAGATTTAATATTGTTTCTACATGTTGCGTTTTATGCGTAAACTAGCTTCCGTCAGCGCCTTCGTCCGCATGGAATAGTTTAGGCTAATGCTAACTTTGAACGCTTAACTTCGTTTCTGTCATACATGAGTTTTGCGAAACTTTAACCGTTTACGGCATGCGGCGGAAGCTCTTAATAGGAAGAAAATCCCCCGATTTTGAAACATTCTTCATTAGTGCTTCGCTCCTATTGGTCTTAGATTATATATAGCTTATAGCCTTCTTTGATAAATGGGCTATCTAATACTGAAAGAAATTTTCAAATCGGACCAGTAGTTCCTGAGATTAGCGCGTTCAAGCAAACAAACAAACTCTTCAGCCTTATAATATTAGTATATATTATAAAGATCACATTTTATTCACAAAATGTATAACTCCCTCTCTCTTTACATACGCAAACGTACCTATGCGTATGCCTAATTTGATTAAATTGTTATTCACACAATTTGAATCCTGCGTATAATATGTGAAATATATACATATGTACTTATGTGAAAGTGTGTGTGTCTGTCAGTCTTTCAAGTCGCGGAGCGACTGATTGACATTTTTTTATGGAGATACTTGGAGTCTGGAGAACGATGAGGGCGTACAGTGGGTCTGAATAATGCACTCATTGATTTGATATTCAAGGCTTCACTAAAAGGCGCGAATAAGTGACATAGTAAACTTTGTATCAACATTGGTACAACGCGGGCCGAGCCGCGGGCCGACTCTAGTCTTATATAATTGTTGAAATTTACTGAATGCAATGCTTAACAACGAAGAGCGTTTAGACTTCAAGGCATAATAATCGGAATATCCGACACACTGATTCTTAGTTACTCCGAACTAGCTGATTCCGAATATGTATTGGGTTCACTGGTACCACGATAGTTTGAGGTTGTGGTTGGGTGTGGGAATGTTATGAACATTCAGACCAAACCGCGTTAAGCGAACCGCACTTAAGTGTAATATACTGTTCTATCCAATAATATGTTTAATAATATCCTATATTAATATTATAAAGCTGAATAGTTGGTTTGTTTGAACGCGCTAATCTCAGGAACTACTGGTCCGATTTGAAAAATTCTTTCAGTGTTAGATAGCTCATTTATCAAGGAAGGCTATAGGCTATACATCATCACGCTAAAACTAATAGGAGCGGAGCACCAATGAAGAATGTTTCAAAATCGGGGGTTTTTCCCCTATTTAGAGCTCCCCCTGCGTGCGCTGCATAAACCGTTAAAGTTTCGCAAAAATCATGTATGACAGAAATAAAGTAGCCCAAAGTAACTATTCCACGCGAGCGAAGTCGTGGGTGGAAGCTAGTATATTATAAGATTTTAAGCAGTGGCGTAAAAAGAGGGGGCGGCGGAGCCAGTCCGCTCCGGGGGTCACCTTTTTGGGGGTGACACTCACCAAGTCAATCGAGATTGAGAACAATGTATAAACATTAAAAATCACTAGCACAACTGTCTTCATCGAAGATTCCTCCATGAGGCACTCCTTGACTTTTCAGTGTAATCGTGTCTTATATCTTTCGTAAAGTGTTTTTAAAAGCGTAGTGATAAAAATAATATTTAAGAAACTCATATTTCACCTCTTTCAACGGTATTGTAGTAGATGAAGTCAAGCATTAACTCAGAATATATAACCAATTACTGAGGTTACTGTACCCCGTGTATGTTTTACATAAAATAAATTAGCTCTTATTGTGATGCCACAAAATGGTATTGACCCAATCTTCAACTACCTTATGATATTCATAGTTATTGTTACTTCAATCGTAATAACAATTAATATTGCAATTCTGTGGTTATAAGGGGTAGCAGATTTCAAAATATGAATTATAAGTGTATTAAAAGCACCTATACCTGCATGAAATATTATTTTTAAGTGTATTGAAAATACCTATACCTGAATGAAATTAATGATTTTAAATTGAATTTGATTTGGGTCAAAACTATGGCTACAATAGACTGCCCTAACATGTGATTTCCAATAAAGTTTTGAATAAATAACATCTGTTTATAATGTTTTTGTTTTACACTAGTTATAAATATTAACCCACTGATTAGTCCCAGAAAATCCATATTAATTGAGAACATGATCGCATTTGTACAAAATCCTAAAAACACTGTCAACAAGTTTGTTGAAATCGGAAAATTGAATCAATAAATTTTACTCTTTGACAGATTCGAATATAAGAGAGTAAATCGCACTAGTTTTTACACTATATAAAGCCACAAACTTGTTACTCGATACGAATTTAGGTCAAACTAAAACCATAAACCGCGACGTTGCAACACAGACATCGTATTACGATTCAGATAAAACATAAAAACAACAAAGTTTGCCTTTTCTCGTTGCGTATTCCAACGTGTTGGATTTGTGTGTTGTAGTAACGGAATGGTTTACCAAGCTTCGGTTTAAATGTAATTGTAGTCTGGAAGTTATTTTGTGGTTTGTTTTTGGATTTCCTTGAATGCTTATATTTCATAATAATATATTTATATTATATTTCATAATGCGCACATTTACTTAACCGCAAAATTTACTTAACCGATATTAATGAAATTTTACATAGGGATAGATTGTAGTCTGTAATAACACATAGACTAGTTTTTAAAAATACACCACGCAGGCAAAGCCTTGGGCAGGCGCTAGTGGGTTATAATGGGTTCTGTTTTTGAAATACTAGCATTAAAATTTTATTTAAGGAAATATAAATATTTTATGACCATACGTTTAAATCGGTGGAAGCGACATTTGTTTTTTTATAATAACAATTTTCCGTTGACCACAAATCGTAAGAGATTTTTTTTAATTATCTATAATGTTTAGTTATGTTAAAAAACTGATCAAGAAAAGATTTATTACTGATTTGCGCTCGATGGAGTTCGAACCGCTATCACAAGCCCGCTCATCTTTATTGAATAATTATAATGCAACAACTTTTAAGCGCAGGTCGCCAAACTTGTAAATGCCATAAATGTTATAAGGAAGGGCCACAAATTAGCTACATTTCATGTATCAAGTAAACAGGGTCTGCATCGGCCGCACCGCAATTTTTACGGATCTGATGCGGGCCGCGGGTCGCCAACCCCTAATTTAAAGTGTTAAAAGTTGCATTTAATCCAATAAATATAGGAAACAGTAAATATGATACACCAGGCGTCGAGAGGCAGTTCCCGGTACGAAGTGCTTGGACAGTGACTGAAACTACATACATATATACCTCGCCTCTTACGACACCCTGATCTGCCAGCATGGGAATGGTACTATTCTTGGTCGCTCCAATATGACGAAAACGTTAATTCGACAGGACTATTGGTCTAGTGGTTAGTGATCCTGACTGCTACACCGAAGGTCGAGGGTTCGATTTCCATCCAGCTCAAACTTTTCTGTGATGAGCAGGAATGTTTGTGCGGTGTGTCTGGGTGTAAATATCTTTATAAGTATGTATTTAAAATATATACATATGTACATATGTTTATCAGTTGTCTGATCACCATAGTACAAGCTAACGCTTAGTGTGGGGTCAGATGACCGTGTGTGAGTTATCCAAAGATATTTATTTTATTGTTTATTCATTACGCAATTAAATATAAGTAGATCAAGTTGAAACATTGCTAACGAAAATAAATTTCGCTATACAATAGATTACGCCACTTAATCGAGAATATATTATATTCCAAACCTAATTCAATTCACTGATACGAGTAGAACTGGAGGTATTCGTATCGGGTATGTGTTGTTTGCGTTGCCGTTGAATTCCATCGGATTGGTTTAGCGGAAAATTCGTAATGTATTTTTGCGTGATTTCAACAATAATTTTTTTTACAGTTGCTAGTAAATTGAAAAACCATTCTATTACATACATTACATAGTGTTCACTTTGAAATGAAATGAAACTTTGAAATGAAACCATATATAGAACGACTGTCGCTAACAGGCAACAGTGATGGCCTAGTGATTTGAACATTGGTTTCTTTCCAACGGAAGGTTCTGGGTTCGAATCCTGCAGCATACACCTCTAATTAAAAAATATATATTTGCGTCTCAGTTGATTATTACTTGCTGGTGAAAGAAAACATCGTGAGGAAATTCGAAAGGCCACGTTACTAGGCTAACATAACTAATAGCCTGGTAATGCTGGCTGGGCAGTACATTGGCAGTAATGGGTTGGGGCACTGAAGTGAAATGTTACCTTCTTCCCAGTTCCAGGTACGACAGTGTCATCGTGGATGTACATGGGTGGACTGACGGCGTCGTTGGTGTTCACGATGGGCACGATGTTGAGCGAGATCAACTCCGACAGAGTGGCGAACAAATTCTTCCTCGTTTCTTCGTTGTAGAAGTCTGGTTTCGTTACCAGGACCTGTTGGTACAACAAAACAATACAATATAATACAATACATTTTTTTATTGTAGACACAAGATATTACAAGTTAAACAAATGATAAAAATCAACACAAAACACGGGCCAATCGTTAAACAGCAATCTCTTCCAGACAGCGTTTGGGTAAGAATGTATGAGTTATGCAAATTAGGGTGCGCATTATTTTTAAAACAGTTTGAATTAATTAAGCCTTTTTTAACTATAGAATGACGACATATAATAGGCACATTTAATGCTAAAACATTTTCTACTAGTCACCCTTTGGGCAGTCATAAATTCAGCCATAAAAAAATAAATTTAAAATTAAATGAAATTAAGTAATTTATTATTATTTAAAATTTCTCATCATAAAAATAAAAATCTTTCATTAGGCCAATCAAGAATAATCAGAAAATAATACAGTATAATTCTAATTTTCTCCCCCATTACAAATGCGCATAGTAAAAGTTAGTCCGTTTATACAACGAAGTATGAAACCCAAAAAGGAAAACTGATTTTCAATTCATTACAAATCACAAAACCTTTTCAAAGGGTACTGCCCGCCTAGAATAACAACTCTACGGACGTAAAATTGTTCAAACGTGAAGAAAAATATGCTTCAGTTTCCCATATTTATCTTTTATGTTTCACGTTATCTTTTTGTTACGTACCCGTTTCATAATATTAAGGTGTAATTCCTGGTATAATGTTTTCGTATATATATATAGTATATATACATAAATATTTTACACCCAAATAACGTAACAAACATTCCTGCTCATATTATTATATATCTATTGTAATATTAGTTTAAAAACTATAAACATATTTTACTAGCTACACAGAACAGGTAACATTTTGTAACGTACGAGTATATTGACGCAAAATTTGGTTATTCCGTGAATTGTTCCATATACATATGTGCGTAAATTCTATGTAAAAGTTGATTTTCCTGCACAGATTGAAAAAAGCACTTGGTAAATCCATAAACATATTATGAAGTTACCAAAATAATAGGTTTTTAACTCTAATTTTATGACATACCTACCGATATGGTGACTCATGTTACAATACTGACACAAAACAATTTTTTTTTTTAATTATTAAAAAAATATATACAAAAATTAATCATACCTAAACCTCAAAGCCGATCCTACAATTCTCCCCAAAATTCACTTCGCCACACAGAACTTCTTACCATCAGGCGGAATTGTGGTCAAGTACAATTTATTGAATGAAAAAAAAGGTCATGGTTCTTTTTTTTTATTTGAATTTTTGTAACTTAATCAAATGACATTATAATCGAATTGTTTACTAGGAAAGATATTAAAATAGTTGCCGTCTTGCTGCATAATTTATAGCAACTGCGGTGAATGCCGCATAAATACCAGTATGTAGGTAACTACTGGTGACTTGCTACAATTTTAATTACAAAACCATTCCGGTTCAGAACACCCTAGCATATGCTTGGGCATATGAATCTGCATTAAGATGAAACTTGACACACAGATAGACCACATCTAAGAAATAAATTTAGGATTAAATTTTATCCTGACTGTCAATTCCCCTGGGATGATCGACATATAGGATTTTGCCATTTCCTTCACACACTAACCGTTAAATGGATTTAAATGAAACTTGGCACACAAAGATGCCTGGGAGAACCGAGGTTATTTTTATCAACACATGACGGGAACAAAGCTGCGGCCAGAAACAACGAAACAAAGGCTTTACGTGTTCACACCTTGTACCAAGATTTACCGTGTTTCTGGTAACAAAGAACACACAAATAAACATCACAAACAACAGTGATAACGAAAAACGTTAATGTATTTTTAAAATTCCACGATAGGGATTCCAACCCGGAAACTCTCACTTTGTAAGCAGTGTAGGTACACTAAGGCCTAGGCTACAGGGACGACAAAATTTTAAAACGTGTTTAATTCAATTGTGTAAAGAATTCTATTCTATAGGTAGAAAGGTCGTATAAATAATTTTATTTTAACGAAAATGAGTTCTGAATACCCTCTTATTCAGAATTTTTCGCTCTATTGATTGGTCTGTTTGACGCTTTCAAATTAATAAAAAATGGTTTATACAGCCCAGACGACTTCACACCTAAATAGAGCTTTTGTTTGGAATATATGGAGAAGGTAAGAACCAAGATGGTAAGAACCAAAAAAAAAATTTAATAATAACAT
>DWJZ01003596.1:0-16746 GCA_018249125.1 Asbolis capucinus
ATTTAAACTATTTTTTTTAATATAATGTTTATAAGTGGCCAGTTCTAAAAACTTTCAGTTTGGCCCTCGTATTTTTACATTCATTTCAATAAATCGGAAAATGGGAAATTTTCTCATGTCTATAAAATCGCTATAAAGTCACGTAATATTTCATCGCGGAATTTTTGTGATATACCATTCAATTTGATCTCGTAACTGTACGGATAATTGGGAGAAACTATTACTGAGAGTAGTAAAAAGTACGGAATACGATATTTTCAATAGATTTGCCTATCTATTCAAATGGAATACAAGATTTTAGAGATTTTTTGTATATTGATAATTCGATTGGAATGCGACACCGAATGTTCTAATCTTGGATGAATCCCCTGTTAAAGTATTCACTTTATTTATTAAAATTGGTTCAGAAACAAAAATGACATGTTCATTTAAAAAATGTGCCAAAGGCCTTTAGCTATGTCGATACGGAGCGACTACTCGTCTTTCGGTATTTAAAAAACTTTCCACATGGTTCCGGAAGCTAATATAATACTACAATTTACTCTTTTATCGCAAATTAAATCTCTACACAAATTCTGTACTATGAAGCGTTTTAATTAACTATTAACAACTCTGAGTGCGCCAGTTAATTTGTGAATCCACCTAATTAGAAGTTTCGTTAGCGTAAGTTAATTGGCGTTATTTGGTTAACCTTTCATTATTCATTATCACGATATTGGAAGCAATAGCCATTGTTTAGAACAAAGAAGAATTAACATACTAATCATACAAGTAACGTTACCTAATTCTCCGCTTGGTGAAATATGATTAATGTTATTATTTGTTCAGAATTTCTTACTAATATTAAAGAAATACTTTACAGAAAGTTATTATATAAAATCCTTCATGGAAACGTGGCTTCGGTTATTGTAAGAGATCGGCTAACTAAAACAAAAATATTTAGGGCGCTTCCGTGCTTTGGGGGATACGCAAAGCCGTCGATCACGATTATCGGTCATTAAACCTTGTCAGAGGTTTGCAAGCGGTAATGAAACTTTCGACAGTTAGGTGGGTCACTGACTTCTTCATCAATTAGCACCGACGCACCGTGGTCGAGTAGGCCCCCGCAATTGCAAGGAGATTCTTAGAGGGCCTATTCTAACTGTCCCGATCAGAGTTGTTAATTGGTGTTAAAATTTTTAGTTTTTGTTTTTTTCTTATTTTTGTTTATGTTCCTTATTAACTTTTAATTGTCTGTGCCGATTTTAATGGTTAGTTTTTTTTTTCTAAAGCGAATACGTGTTAAGTTCCATGTAATTTGGAGGGAATATCTGACAAGTAGTTTTTGCGTTATCCGTAATAAAACGTATGTAATTGGCCACGACTACGTTGATAATGATGTTCCCATTTTATTACATGTCGAAGTCATTACAGTCGGTTTTTTTAAATGATAAAAAAATATTTGAATGCGAAGGATGTATTTTGGGTATTTTCAAAATTTCACTTTTTCATTTTTAAATCTGTTGCTATTCCAAGCGCCAATAATCCTACATTATTACTGGTTTTAATTACGCTTGTATAGCTTCGAAAGATTCTACGGAATTTTCGTCAGTACGTAAATATTTTGCTGTCGCAGTAGCAGTCTTCAACTGTTTGTGAATGTGACACGTATAACGGAATGACAAATGTTTTGTACCGGTGCGATGAGTGCGAGTGTACTCGGCTTCCAATTTTAACAATGCGCATTACAATTAGGTCTGTAGCCAAGTTTCCGATAAGATAACAGAAAGATATGTAATTTTCTCACGTCTGTAAATATAATTAGCACTAATAATGTTACTGACTCAGACTTAATGGTTACTTAAATTGATTTTGAGAATTTATGTAGAGCTGTAATAGAGACATCCTTAGTACAGAATCCAAATATAGTGATGCCCATTTTACAGAAATATTTTTTCTGTCACAAAATATATTTTTTCATGGCGCTCATAGGCCGGTGGCTTATATTCAGCGGTAATGAGCAAAGTTGAGCAACTGTGGGCGCGGTAAGAAAGTGGCAAAATGGGTTACTGTTAGTGTGTCCAAAACATTTCATGAGCGCTTCTGTGCTTCGGAGCGCACTTAAAAGGATCCACAGCTTCGGGTTGTTTTATTCAAACTTCAGCCGTTAAGGTCTTCGGTAGGAATAAAAACTTCCGACATTTGGCTACTACCCAATCCGCTCAGGAGCAGCATGATGGGCTTTGCTCCAGGCCTCCTCATTCATTAGGAGAACCCCGCCAATGGGTCGTAAAAGTGGTTATAGTGCACGTGGGGCACTTAACAAGTTATACGCCAGCCAGAAGGTATGAAAACTCATATGAATGGTCATACTTCGAGTCGTAAGTACGTTAACATTCATTCATTTAAATAATGCGTGCTATCAATTCAAGGATGAGAATAGATGATCCCGTGTTTTTTAGGTCATGATAAGCAGTAGCTCCCGGATGTAATCTATTTTTAGCTGGTTGTAACTATTTTTAGCTGGTTGTAACAACCTACACCTACTAGGAAAGGCAGTCCCGCACGAAAAATTAAATCCCGGTATTTACCGGGTCGGCTATAATTACCAAGAGTTCGCTGTGTTTTCAATTCTTAAAATCATATTAGATTCAATCGGATTGTTTATTTGATAAACAGTAAAAACAGTTTTTAAACCATACAATGGAATGTAATTCTGCAGGAAAAAATCAATCCCGGTATTTGCCGGGTTTTCTATAACTACCATGGGATCACTGTATTTTCGATTTTTAAAATCACATTCGATTCGATTTTATTGATTTTTTAAATAACGCCAAAAACAAATATTGAACCATAACGAAACTTGGCTGATTGTGTATGTACAGATTTTATCGTAGATACGAGCGAAGGTTCATTATTATTATCGTTCTAGAACAAGGCCATGTTTGCGAGACATGCAAGGAATCAGAAATAACATTGTGTAAAGCGTCGATAGCGGTAGTCGTGGTTAGCATATCATCAACAACGTTTAAAGTAGCGTCATCAGTATGCGATAACCTCACAAAATAAATTTAAAGATTCTGAATTCAAAATATGAGCTGTTCGGATTGTTGTAATTCCACACTTACAGCTGGTTGGAAGAACTGAAGCTACGAAGGGATGTGCTCTTTGCGTTCTCTATACTGGGGAGTGTTAAGAAGCACTGTTCAACCTGGTGTCACCTTTCTTTCCCCCTTCACATGAAAGGTTGAAGTTCCACTCGCATCACCTTAATTTATGGCAGTCGTCCACTGTTAGTTTTTCTCGCTCTTTCCTGTCACGAACTTACGAACTATGGAACTATGGAGCTCTTATAAAGAATTCTTACCGTTTCCTTTAAGGCCGGCAATGTCCCTGCAGCTCTGGATGGCGGATGGTAAGGGCGGCAAAAATGTACTATCTAGAATTAACTAGGTAGTAAGTTTAATCTATATCGGTTCAATAGTTTAAGCTTGAAAGGTAACAGACAGAGTTAATTTTGCATTTCAGCTATTATTAAGGAACATACAAATTTCTCTTTAATCATATTCGAATAATGTCCGGAAAGTACATCCTTATCTCTGATTTATATTGAGCTGTTTATCGGCTTAATAATATACCCAGACATACAAAATTTTCTATAAAATAATAATTATGATAATCGTGTGATAGGTTTTAAATACCGACCTAAATAACAATATTTTTTTTTAAATGAAAATGTAATTGATTCAAATACAATAATTGTCTTCAACCCATTAACCGTCTACTACTGAGTATGGATCTGTCCTAGGGTTGCCAATGTACCATATGTTCGAATGACGCGGTTTTCCTTGTCGTTTATTGTACGTACCGCGGATTGGAATAACTTGCCTGCATCGATGTCCTTGTCCACGTATGATGTAGGAGTCTTCAAGAGTGAATAGGCATTTACTAATTTAGTGCACCCAACATCTTAGACACCATCGCCACTTTCCATCAGGTTGAATCGTGTCAAGCATTGTTCTACGTAAAAAAAATATTATATAGTAATTTAACTTTGGGACCGAAGTCCCACCAAATACAATTACGGGTAATGTATAATGTAGGAGGAATATAAAGTTCGCGAAATTAGTATATTTACATTTTGGTGGGGTTATTATTGATTGCAATCTTGTTTTAATTTTTCAGGAGAATTCTAGCATTTTATTCAAGTGTTTTCTCCGTGGTCTCCACGGGATTGCTGGTGATGCATCCAGCTGCCAATGCTTTTGCACTTATGACTCTTGCACTTCCCGCGATAGGATTTCTGTATAAGGAGCTTAATAGGTAAGAAAATAAACAATTTCCAACGTGGTCAGTGTATGTAATTGGTTATTCAGGTCGGAGTGACCTGAATGTCTGAGTAAGAGTAGTTGATTAAAAAAGCAGTGATAGTGTTTGAACGTTGGTCTGTCGAGCGGGAGGGGTTTGAATCCTGCAAGTACCTCTGACTTTCAAAGTTATTTTCGTAATAGAAGTATCACGCTTCGGTGAGAAAGCAAGTGAGGAAACCTGCACTCCAGAGTGTCATTCATAAAGTTCTCGAAGTTGGTCATAACCTACCAATCTGCATGTGGCCAGCTCGGTAGGTTATGACTCTCACATTGTGACAGGAGATCCGAGCCCTGCAGTCAGAGTTTTGTGTTGCAATTCAAGTAATTGGTTGATTCTGTTGAATTTTTGAGTTATTTTCATCATCGTTATTATACAGTAATTTTTACTACTACTTAGAAGACACTTTGTCTTGTAGTTGTCACATTTTCGCGTTTTAATTATTAACAAACTACCTTACAGTAATCCCATATGATAATTGATTTTTCATTCCTCAAATTAACCCGGGCAACCGCAGGGTAGCTAGTCCGTAATACGTAAGACCCTTTATCATAAATATTATTCAAGTTTTTAAAATATTCTATGACTACAAATTGCCCTCGCTTCGCTTCGGAAGAAGAGTTGTCCAGTGGTTCCAGAGTGCCATATTAATTTTAACCTATTATCCCCGGAATAGAGCAGTTTTTTTGGGATAAAAAGTATTCCATAATCATAGTAGTTATGTAAGCTACAAACCTGCAAAATTTCATCTAAATTCGTCCATTGGTTTGGGAGTTGCCATATTAATTTATCCTGTTATCCTGCTGGAACAATGCCGTTTCCTAGGATAAAACCTATCTCTCTAAAACATTTCCCGTGTTTTAAACTTCGATTATGAAAACTTTCACCTCTGCTGTTTTTGATTGAAACTTGAACAGACAAACAGACAATAAATCCAAAAAAGAATATGGTTTGGTCTCTATATCGATAACAAAGCCTCCCTGCATCAACATCTTCAAACTATATTTAATGTACAGAATTGAACCTGTTCGTTTTATTATTAGTATAGATTTTCTAGTATTAAAGATATTTACTTATACCTATATATATTCTTTACAGAGTAAAATGCGCCCGCGTATACAGATTGGGACTTCGATGTGTTGCAGTCTGCTTCCTTGCGATGTTCTGTTGGATTATAGACCGTATGTTCTGCGACGCATGGCTCTCTATAGATTTCCCATACTTACACGGCATATGGCATATTCTTATTTTCATTGCGAGCTACACAGCACTCGTCCTCTTTGCGTACTTCAACGTTTCAGAAGAACGCCCCGAGCAGAAACCACAACTGAAATACTGGCCGAGAAACGATTTCGAGTTAGGTGTACCGTATATAACTATAAGACATCCTTGCAAGAAGGACGATAACATAGCTATATAAGTATTATTGTATATTAGTGTGGTTTTAACGATATTTTAAGTAAACGGCGAATATTATAACTGTGAGACTTGATCGTAGTTTTTAGAAACACTGATTTGTTTGAAGATGTACAAATATACGCCATAGATATGTTTTACAAATGATATTTTTAACTAAAACTATTGGTTTCATTTTGTGACAGTGTTATAAAGTAAGTGATTTGTGTCTCTTTTAGCTTTTCTTCGATTAAAGATATCCTGATGCGCAATCGTAGTCCAAAAAGGGTTATAACTAATAAGCGTCGATACGAACCTGCGTTCATTATGTAGTTGTGTTTGGCAGCTGTGTCAGTTAACATGCCTCGGTGCTTCTTTAAATACTGTAAAAACGACACCTCCAAGACTATGCAAAAATATGGATTTTCATATTTTTTATAAGTAATGTTATCAATGTAGATTTCTTATTATTTAGAGTGAAAAACAGAAGAACGATTCAAGACAGTTTTGGAGGCAATTCTTACATGGATTTGTGTATATATATACATTTGATCACATATTATTAATGTATTTTACGTTTGACATTTTTTATGCAATAAAAGCAATTCGATTATGCACAATTTTACAAATATTTTATTAAATATTATTTATTGAACAAATATAAAATGAGACAGTATTCATATTTCATTGTATACATTATTTATTCTTCAATAAGACATGTCTGAAAGACAGTAATATAGTACCTATGTACAAAGATATATTAAAATTATGTATTTGATGAAATGATATATGTATATATATATAGTATAGGTTTGTGATGTTTCTGATCTAGTGCCAATCTGTGATGTATATACTGCTGTAGTTTTTATGTGCAATGTTAAGTTATTGATAATTATATTGTGGTAGTTATTTCTGCTACATTTAAGTTTGTATTTCAGTCATAGTAGATGTATTATTATACATATATATTGTAATCTTAGTAGACCTATGTAATACCTTTCTACCTTCATATGAGATTTGTAACTGTCGTCATGGTGACCTTTGGGAAAGTGCAAATAAAATGATATTAAAATTGTACATGGTTTTTTAATTTTCTTGTGTTGTACACAATATATACTAATATTATAACGAGGTAGGATTTGATCGTTTGTTTGAAGAATATAGGCTCCGTAACTAAGGGGAAGATTTGAAAAAATCTTTCACCATTAGAATCCTACATTATCCCTGATGAAGACACGCTATAAGTTATATTAAAAACGTTAAGTGTCCGTATAAGAACATCGGTAATGTAACCACACGTGTGAAAAAATATGTCCATGGTTAGTTTTGTCACATTAACTACTTTTTTTCTGTGTGAAATAAACCTAATATCGCGTACGCTGCAGTAATTGTTGACAATAGAGCAGTGATTTACTAGTTTTATAGAGGACTACAAATATTCACGGACACGGTGTCACCACCATGTTTAACTGTTAAAGTTAAGTTACAATAACTACTTTTTTCTTCCTATTCGAAGCAAGGGCAGTTTCTAGTATTTGATTATTTTTTAATAATTTACTTTGATATAAATTTTCATACCACATTAAAACTTACTACCATCTGATATCTACTATAGTATGTGGATGGACACAAAAATATAGAAATAGAATTATAAAGCTCGCAAATCATTGCATTACAATGCAATCTAGGTCTATTTAAGTATCCAGTCCTATAATAAGATTGATAGTGTTAGATGGCGCTAGTTGTCTTGTTATCCATTTATGTTGATATTGTTTTGTCGGAAAAGTTGAAAATTAAAACTTCTATATTCAGTCCTCGCAATCAATTTCGTTAATTATAAAAATTTTAAGACGTCATTTTTAATATTATCTTATTTGGCGACTGTAATCAATTTTAATTTAATTTTCGAATAGGTTTATTGATAATATATAAAAGCAAAATAATATGTAGGATGACTGTGTGAACTAATATTTATAAATAAAAACATATTAGAGATATTTAAAATATGATTTATTCATAATTGTATTCATTTGTCTTATCTATTCATTAAAATAGGTCAACCGAATGTTTCGTCAAGCACAAATAGAAAGCTTCGTCAGTATTCGAGAAAATATAAAATATAAAAGTAAAAAAAAATATTTCTTACTTACTAATTTTTTTTTTACTAAAACTAATAGATTATATCGATAGTAGTGGACATTAATCTACTATATACCAATTAGCTAGCTACCTTTCAACAATAAAGTTGGGGACAAGCAAACATTATATATGATTATCAAAAATATAAATGCAATAATTCGGAATTTAAATTCAGTAAAAATAAAGTAGCATGCAATTTAGTCCGAGTCTGAGGAAACATTGTGATGGTTTGTGTGTAGGCTAGAGGAATCAAATTTCTTTCTAGAGTATGTAGACCCTCCACGATATACAACATGATTTTTCTCTGTCTCTAATATTTTAACTTCATGTAACAGTTGTGGCTTTTCCATCACCTTTTGAAGTTGATCCCAAATGAAAATAGCCAGATTTTCAGTTGTGCTGACCTGTAAATAAAAATTACTGGTGGTATTTTCTTAACTACAATTAATGTTTAGGGCAGAAGTGACCCGTCTAGAACTAGATAAATATTTTTGGACAGCTCACACAGTCATCTCACCCCAAACTAAGTTTTAGTTTGTACCGCAGTGATCAGACAACTGATAAACATACATATATATTTTAAATACATAATTATATAGACATTTACACACAGAACAAACGTTTCTGCCATCACAGAAAAGTTTGACCTGGGTGGGAATTGAACCCATAACCTTCTGTGTAGCAGTCACGTTCACTAACCACTAGACCAACCGGCCTCTTATATTTCATCACAAAGAGTGATTTGTTTGGCTTTGAGAAATATGTCCTCTGGTGACCATCACAACAGAAAGCCAAGACATCATCCAAAACAAATTAAAAAGTTATTGTTTTTTTTAAATAAATATACATACTACAGCTTTGAAATATGGCACATCTTGGTCCAAATTTTTGTGATCAAGTGGCTCCATTATAGCTTGCTGCATATGTTGCTTCAAGTCATGCACATTCATTACCATGCCAGTGTGTGCATCAACTGGACCTTTTACGGTCACAAGAACTGTAAATAAACAAATGAATAATATTAAAAGCAATAAAAGTATTTGCGTACCTCGAACTTCTTTCTTCTCGATATATTTTTAGGGAAAATGCCTTTTAGCATATTCTTTTAGTCCATCATACTATTGACAGATTTAATAGCCTAGTGGGTTGATCAGTGGTCTTTTAAATGGAAATTCTGTTAGATTAAGACAAAAAATAGTACATCACCCCTAAGCTGATCTTAGAGACCATCATAAGCACCAAATACAAATTGATTTTATTAAATCTCAAATTAATATTATCAGTTTAGGAAGAATATTAAACTAACAGCTTTGTGTTATAATGAGAAGACTCCCCATATAACAGTAATTAAAATAATTATTATACTTCAGTACAATAATAAGAACATGATTGATCAAACAATTAACAAAGTGTCCATTAATTTTTGATAAAGAATGTTCATTATCCAGACAGTAGTGATGTAATATTACACAACAAATTATATGTTGCTTTTTTTATTGTACTTCTCAAAGGTCACAGACGAGATTGTATGCTCAACTCAATAGTGTTGAACAATTTATATGTTCATGTCTATACCATACTGGAATAACTTTTATTCCTATACCATACTGGAATACCTTCCAATTTTTATCCAATGTAATGAATAAAACTGACAGTTCTCATTTTGTGTTGTTCCATAGTAGATAGATGAGAACTTATATAGTTTTTATTCAAGAAAATGTGCAATATTTTATTAAAACTTACCAACATAATTGTGTCCATGGCCATTAGGATTGTTACATTTCCCATATAATTTCTTGTTATCCTCATCGCTCAGGAAAGGGCTGCAAGTTTAATTAAAAAAATAATTGCTTATCTAACTTACTATTGTTACAGTGTAGTTATTGTTTCCTATGTCAAGTTAATATGTTCATAATTGATGTACATGGCACATTGCACAACATTTTTAAGTTTCTTTTGGTTAAAGAATCTACTTGTTTGCAATGCTTTGTAAAATGTTACTGTACAGAAATTAACCTATAGAAGTACAATAATCCAAATTATTATATCAACCTATTTTATGTCAAATACCTATATCATGACAAAAGAAACAAAAGTTTAGGTGCTTATAGTTCCTCAAAATCTTCAGTTCAGTATCAGTTATAAGTACCATACATTTATATATATGGTAGAATGTAATAAGAACTTATTTAGAACAGCTATATTAGAAAGGCACTTGTAAGGCAATCTAATACTAGCAGATTAGAGTTTTTGTTTTCTCCCAGTTTCAATACAAAGAATTGAAATTGACAGACTTCTCAGTCTTATTACTAGCCAAGTTTATAGTAAATTGTAATAGCAGCCGTGTTATGAGAATTATGAAATGGAAATACGGAGTTAGGATAATTTTACCTATGCAGTCTATGACATGAACTGAATGTTTCTCGCCGAGTAATAGAGACAATTGGTAAAGAAGACATTGTTAGCTACTTATATGGTAGCTTACACTGTTCACTATAAACAATAATAAACGGTAAAAAAAATAAGTTTCAGCACACTTATCGCCAGTAGAACATACAAACTTTACGACCGTTCCGTTTGACACTGATTTTCACATTATTAGCAACGACGTATCCAAAATGACAAACAGATGTTTTCAGACAAACAGGTTATACACTTTACCATAGATAAAAAAAACAATCAAGTATGTGAAGCCAGGCAGGCAGCAAGCAAAGAAATCAAGTCAATAAGTCCATTGGAACTTGCACCTTAACTTACGTACTGCCCGTCATTTACTATGTAACCAATATACTCTGTGATAACTAAAACTAATCTGTGAATCTATTTTTCAATGGACTTTGGATAACATATAACCTTTTAATTTTCAGAACTTGTAAATAATTTCAAAATCAGTAATTCATTTATAAAATGTTTGCCCCGACTACACGAAATTTGTTATTTTCTACACAGGTATGCTATTTCATAATAAGACAAATTAAGAAAATTTTATCTCAAAACTTATCATTTTCATATTCAATTTTAGTTACGAAGGCTGCAGAGTACTCTTGTTGTAGCCGAGCATAATAATGAGGCCTTGGCACCAGTTACTCAAAATGCATTAAGTGCCGCGAAGAAAATTGGGGGTGAAGTATCTGTACTCGTCGCTGGTACAAAGTGTGGACCGGTAAGAAGTTTTTTACTCTTTGATGTTTGAAATACTTGGGACGATTTCTTAGTAGTCTAAAGTATTCTTAAATTCCTTCATAATATGATCTTATAATTAAAAGGACAATCATTAAAAAAGCTGAAAATTTCGCTTACAAAATAGTTCAGGTATTGAATATTGTATTAAGTGTTTCAATTAGTTTAATTTTTTATTTGCAGGCCGCTGAAGCTTTAGCCAAAGCAGGGGGAGTGTCCAAGGTGATAGTAGCTGAGAGTGATGCTTTCAAAGGCTTCACAGCAGAAAGCTTAACTCCCCTAATTCTCGCAACACAAAAGCAGTTCAAGTTCACCCACATTGTTGCTCCTGCCACTGCAATTGGCAAGGCGGTGTTGCCTAGAGTGGCTGCCAAATTAGATGTTTCCCCCATCACAGATATAATAGGTGTTAAGGATGCTAATACTTTTATAAGAACTATTTATGCAGGTAAGTTGTCATCTTAAACAACAATCTTTATTTTTATAAGAATAATAGTCAAAATCCTCATAGGTTTTGTGTTGAGGTGTGAAAATAGATTTGAAAACCTGCCATTTTATATGCTATTTACCATATACTATAATGTCCTATTGCCTCAAATATAAATTACACACTTTATATAGATTGTTGTTAACTTAGTATGTATTATAATATATATTAAATATATTTAATACATTTCTTTAAGTTATATGACTATTTTAAGGTAATTAATAACTATAAATGTCAGTTGGGAAGAGCACTATTTGAGGACAATACTTCTATATTGTTCATCATTGCAAACCATAACTGCCCATTGCTGTCGGGATCCCTTGTAGATCCTATCTCATAATGTGAGGGATATAGCCTTTAGGCCAAGCCTTAGACCACATTGGCCAAGAGTGGTTTGATAGACTTCATATGCCTTTGAGAACTTTATAGGACTCTCAGGAAGGCAGGTTTCCTCATGTTTTATTTTACAAGTCATGATTAACTTCTAATACTTATTTAGCTTTGAAAATGAGAACACCTCTAGTGCACGCATGCAGGACTCAAACCCAACAACATCTTATTCCAGAAACACATTCAAATCAGTAGACAACCATTGCTTACTATATATTATTACCAACTCAACTTTCAGACGGCATATTGTTGACCTAATTTGCTAATATTAAAACTAATAAAAAGATGTTTACTTGAGTTCATCTTGTCATCTTATCTCGAAATGTGTTTAATTTGTGAAGATAATTAATTATCAGTATTCTACAGACTGAATATATTTTTTAACTTGTAGTAAAATGGTAGCATCAGCATAACATATCTTGTAGCTAAGTTATGGACTTCTAGTTATTTTAATTGGTAATATGATGATATAGAATTCTAAAATTAAGGTTTTGTCCATTACTTATTCTTTATGAGATAATTGATAACCTCTTGGCGTGACATTCTGTGACCTTATAATCAGAATATACTATTGCGTTCTTTAGATAAACTATGACAGAGGATTTGTTTTAAAATTATTGTTCTTTATTACCTTATATAGAACAAAAATAATATAGGCTACAACAAACATTTAGCTTTAATTAAATTGTTAATTGATTTTAAGGAAATGCTGTCTTGACTTTGGAAGCAAAAGATCCCATAAAGGTGATCACAGTCAGAGGAACAGCCTTCCCCCCAGAGCCATTGGAAGGAGGTTCAGCTTCAATAGATAAGGCCCCTGAAGGGGACTACAAAACTGACCTGGTGCAGTGGGTGTCTCAGGAACTGACAAAGTCTGATCGGCCAGAGCTGACTAGCGCTAAGAATATTGTGTCTGGAGGTTTGTATAATACTTAAACTACCAGTATGATATGTTTACAAAATTTAATTTACGGCCACACTCAGAGTTGTTTATTCCTCAGTGCAGAACCTCTTACAAAAACTGTACTAAGATCCAATCCAAACAACTATTAATCTATCAGTGCAGAGGTTGAAATTACCTATTTTAGATATAAACACCCTAAAATAGGCGAATTTGACATTGTCTGTAATGGATGAAATAATCAAGTCAGTCAATTAGGTACTAATATACACAACAACATTTTCTTGACAATTCAACATGACATCTGACTGTCTGATAATAGTACTCAACTACATGAAAATTAACCAATTGATGTATTTTGAGCCCTCAGCAGTGACTAGGTTTTCAGCATTATACCTCATTAAGTGAATAGTTAAACAGGATCATATGGCAGTTATGCATATGAAATGAATAACAATTATGCATATTAAAATCTCATTATAAATGTATACAATATGTCTCATATATATCTGTATTTGGCTCTTATCATGTTGTAGTGATGCACAACATACATACATAGTTGCCAGCTGAAACCTATTTCATACAATTTGTAGTCGGCATGTCACTATTCAAAATCTATTTAGTAGATTTGATTTTGACATTTGATTTCTTTTATGGAATTTTTAATAATGTGGTTGTTAACAACACACAGAGTTGGACTATATAAAATAGCAATGAAAAATTAGGGCAAAAATGTATGTGACAGATAACTTATGATTTTTGGACTTTGTACCATACCCTTTATTAAGAATATCATGAGGACAGAAGCCTATGAAATTTGCAGTTTTTCCTGTAGTAATAATAGTAATGTAGTAATATAGAAAGCTATTATTTTTTATAAAAAAACATTGAAATTACATTAAATAAGTAAAACATTACACACGCTAATTTGATTCACACTGTTGTTTTTTTTTAATTTGAATCGCAGACAAGATCCTAACTTATTATCATTTACTAATCTGTGTACATAATTATATTTAAGGTCGCGGTTTGAAGTCTGGAGATAACTTCAAGCTTCTGTACGATCTAGCGGACAAGCTGAACGCGGCGGTGGGAGCCTCACGCGCTGCCGTCGACGCTGGCTTCGTGCCCAACGACCTTCAGATCGGACAGACCGGGAAGATCGTCGCCCCGGTCAGTACTTATCTAATAAGTATCTATATAGTATTTACTGCACAGTAGTAACATCGTTACTCGATATTTCTTATCAACTACATAACCTACTAAAGCCCGTGTCTAGCCTGTGGCTTGGTCTACTGATTCTGATAAAACAGTAAACCAAGCCAACTTTATATTAGACATAGCGATGATAGTTTATAGATGTGTTTTATAATATGTTGACATTTTGAATAGACCAATCGCAATGTATAATTTTGACACCCACACCTCTTTCCTCTGCATTGACCGCATTTTTTGGTAGTTGCCTGTGAACTCTGTGAAATCTCTATGTTGTTGAAGTGAGTAGTAGTGACAGAGCGGTAGTTGAATGAGTGAATTTTAGTGAAATATGTAGTATATACGTAGTTAAATATCCTATACCCATTTGTGACCTTTGCCAAATGTATGGCTTTGTCAGAGAGAGAGAAAGCGAGCGAGAGACAGAGCTTTGCCTACACGAGACTTACGTTCCTGAAGGCCTGAATCAGTGTCTTATATTAAGTTTTTTTCTATTATTTCAGAACCTATATATTGCAGTTGGTATCAGCGGTGCGATCCAGCATCTGGCTGGTATGAAGGACTCCAAAACCATTGTGGCTATCAACAAGGATCCTGAAGCTCCCATCTTCCAGGTTAATTCTTATTAGAATATTGTATTTTGTATATGAAAGGTAGTCTATGTGATATCTGGGCTATAACCTATGTCTACGTCAAATTTTATATAGATCTGTTAAATAGTTTTTAATATCTGGAGCTGTAATAACTTTTCAACGTCGCAATATACTAGTTTTGTGAAAATATCGTAAATATCAACTTTTAAAGTATCTTGACACAAAGACGGTTTACAATATTTGTATGGATGAGAAAAACGGACTACACAACACACATAGTACACACGCTACATAAATTCCTAAGCTAGTGTATTGTATATTTGAGATAATTTACACTTTTTGTTATTTTTTCAGGTGTCTGACTATGGTCTGGTGGCTGATCTTTTCAAGGCTGTTCCTGAGCTAACCTCTAAGTTGTAAACATTAATTATAAGCGCAAATTATTATAGCAGATTATACAAAACTGTTTACAAACTTTTATAATCCCTTTATTTTTGGAAATTATGTTATTGATAATCTGTATCGGATGTTGTTAGATGTAAATAAAATAAATGTTTTAAATAATAATTGTTATTTTTAATTGCTTCAAAATTCTATATGCTACATACTAACATAATTTAATAAAATTAAATAGGATACGATTAACTTAACTTGATAAAATTTAATAGGATAATAAAATTAAATAGGAAATATACGATTTGTATAAAAATATTTTTCGACGACAAGTAATTTCATTCACATGCGATAAATGGAAAATAATACTTCTATTAGATGGATTGTCTAGGGCTACTTAAGTCAAAAATTTGTAAATGTTTTTCACCGAAAATAAGTTTTAGTAACAGGGCACCTAGTTTTCGCGTAGGGTGAGAAAAGAGAAAGGGTAGAAGGGAAATTGCCCGTTCGCACAGCAAAAGAATTCTAGTTCTTTTTAATTGAATTTTGAATTCGCTACAGCATTCACTAAAATTTAAAACTCTTAATTAGTCAGAGGTAAGAAATGAATTTAACCAATTATTTATTCATATCAATTAAATTCCTATAGATTGATACACAATAAAAGTACGAATTTTTAATTTGTCTGCCTTATACATATGCTCGTAATTATCTATACATATTACCCTCAAAATTCATCATTTGTATACGCATTTGCTTAACAAAAAGCTGGATTAACAAGTACAAAGAATAATTAATTCAACTTTAAACAACATTAAAAAGTGACAAAATAGTATATTTTACTAAGCTCCGGTTATTTCATTAGATTAACTGGTGCTCCTAGGCATAACAAATAATATTAAATACAGTTACAACTTTTTAAAATCACATTGATTCTGCTACTACCCAACAGATGGCGCTACCAGTACTGTGTAATCTTTTAATACTTTCAGGATATAACCACCCAGCCAAGGCTATCTGATTTCAAGCTTTGTCTTTATGCGTTAGACGGAGTAAGCATATCTATAAACATATTTAGATATTCATCGCTTGAATATTTTCTACGTACAAAAAGCTATAGGTAAATAGGTAGTTAAGTTCTTAATGCTTAAAATTAATATTGATAATATGTCGGCAAGTAGATAAACTATGCCTATTTTTTACTGTTGATAATTACAACTGTTGATAATAACATACTCGGACAATCAACCTACTTGTACTTTTAATGCCTACCTAACACCTACCCACCATTTATCGTAACAAAGTTATGGAGGCAGAAACATATAAAACCAACAGGAGGTAAGTGTGCAGTCAATCATGTTGGTAATGATAGTATCTACCAAAGCAAAGGGAGATGCGGTTTTCTCGTCGAGTGGCATCCTCGTTATCATATTTGCCGGCAACGAGACGCGAAGTCTGAGCGGGAGGGGCGGAGCCCGCAGCGACTCCGCCCTCCTTGCCCCACCCGTCGGCGCCGCGCGCGGATCACAAACACTACCGAACATGCCGCGACCGTCGCGCGAGACTTACGGTGACCAAAAACCACCTTACTCTTACATATCGTTGACCGCGATGGCGATATGGAGCTCTCCGGAGCGCATGCTGCCGCTGTCGGAGATCTACCGGTTCATCACGGACCGCTTCCCGTACTACCGGCGCAACACGCA
>DWJZ01003597.1:0-16743 GCA_018249125.1 Asbolis capucinus
TTTTATTTTATTACATATTTTTTAATTTTTTAATAGTTATTCTACTATTCAAGACGTTGATTGAACCAAATTAAAAAATCATGAAAATCGGTCCAGTCGTTCTTGAGTTATTACTCATTTAATTGATAAGATATGTCGACTTTGTAATTTTAGTATGGTTAATAAAGTCAAAGTCGACTTCGACATTTATAGAAAACTGTCCTATTTTTGTGGTATGGTACTCCTTTTTCCACCACTCTTTCATCCTTCTTTCATTTCTTCTGTCCCGAAGCTTGCAGGCTTGTCTGGGGTACGTTGATATCATAATTAACCCTGGTTTCTTCTATTTATCTTATTTCTGTGCTTTGTAGATGATGGTGGGCTTTGTAGACGATGTCAAGGATATATCACTTTCTTTTGAACCGGCAAACGTACTCCTGGCTGTAGGTAGGCGTTGATAATCCACCATAAAGTTTCGCCTCTGCTCGTTCTTCTATAGCAAAAAGAGTCGTAATTATAAAGGAATGCAAATTACATTTTATCAGTTCAACTACGACTCAATTTGCAATTTTATCAGCTGTTCCGGCTGCGGAAGCGCGCCCTAGATCTCGCGCGACGATTTAATGAACCCAGTCATTACCTTTTTCATTGCAATTTGTAATTTAATGATGCTTACTTTGTTTATTATCATTAACATTATGAAGTATCATTAAACCGCTTCTTGTCATGTGAATTAACTATAGTTTTTGGGGCTGTGATACAAAAGAGGCGAGGCACATTCGCAATTATAAACATGGGAAAATTTACTTGACAATGGAAGTCATTTTCTTTTTTTTGCGTTATTATAGTTATCTAATTCGTATATCTACGTATAACAGAAACTTCATGTCATTTTCATCGAGCTTTGGAACATGAACACAAGAGGCAGGGTATGCTGTATAGTTCGTTTTTCTCCGTACTAAACCTGTACACATAAGTCGATAAGAATTTCAGTTTTGTTACAAATCCGTCACTTCACAGATATTGTGGATAACTTTTCAATGTTACAATACGTGAGTTTTATAAAAATGACAAAAAAACCTTTTAAAGTATTTTTGACACAAAAATATATTATGAAATTCGTACGGATGCGAAAAATTTTGTATATAGTTAGTGGCGTACTAACTCGTTCATAGAAATATGTTCTACGCCTTGAGGAGGCCTTATGAACTATTTATGGAGAGATACCTGCGTTCAGAAGTGGAAAATTAAAGGGTTAAAGCCAAACGTAACATTATTCCATATTAAACACACTTCGCTTATGAATTCTCTCTCTTTCTCTTTGACATGTATATTTCTCTCTTAATCATTCACAGATCTTAATTTCAGTGTTCATAGTCCGGCGCCTTGTTTCGATTGTAAGGAATCGAAAAAGTTCGCAACAGCGGGCGCGGTTGGTAGGAGGATGGGTGTGGCTAGTGGCAAATATTTTATGAGCGCTTCCGTGCTTCGCAGGGCACGTTTCGCTCCTGATTGTTTGGTAGCAATTGTTAAGCCACATTGGAGGCCTTAGGCATTAAAACTACCGATACTTGACCAGTTACCCCTTAAACATTCCGCACTGGAACAGCGTGGTGATATATGCTCTAGTCCTCCTCAGTATGAGCCAATTTCTTTCTTCAATTCTAAGCCTGAATCAGGTATGATAACATGTTCAATACATTAAATTATCATAATAATCGAATCAACAGAAGTTGGAACCATCGTTGCCCACGCATGTGGGTGTGAGGTTATTGACCTGTGATTCGCGAAGAACTCTGTACTGACAGTACAAAATAATTGCCTGCTTGATCGATCTTTCCGTTACAATATTCTCATAAAACATTTTACCCGAATAGGTATGTTAAATAATACAAATATTTTTTTGGCTACATACAAGAAAATGCAATACGAAAAGTTAAAAAAAGTCAGTTTTTTAGTATTATTTGAATAAGTTCTGAAAACCATGTATTTTTAGTATAAATGCTGTTCTCTATATGTAAAATCACAAAGTTCGTCTAGACGTACTAAAAAACGTTTTAAGCAAAAATAGATTTTATACCAAGGATCAGTCCTTAGTTACTTAACATTAATTAACGACTCTGAGCGTTAAAAATGCAATTTACGAAGTTTTATATGTAAATTATTGTACTAATTCCTAAGGATTTTTAGCAATAAATGTCTACATTATATATGTTTCTTTATTTACAATAATAATTGTTAATGCAAACCGATTAAAAAATATAAAACAGCTGTTTTATATACAGAAAGCTTTCTATCGGTAGATACTTTAATATAATTCGAAGATTCAAGCCGAAATCTATCTGAAATTTTATAGTACTGTTAATTTAAACTTCTTACTTTTTGTTATTAGAGAGACGATGTTAAATTTATCATATAAATCTTGGCGGGTCGAAATTTCCACACGTTTATTGCAAACTACGAATTTGTCGGCATGACGTTTGAAGTTCCAGATGTACAAAAGATGAATCTGTGTCTATCAATTATTTAAGTTAGGAAGGTTACTTTTGAGAAACGGTTTTAGATATAGTGTATACTGATATATAAAATTATTGTCTCCCATAAGCTCAGGATACACCTAAACAAGATTATAGGGTTTTTGGCCAGTTGGTCTAGTGGTTAGTGAACCTGACTACTACACCGGAGGTCGTGGGTTCGAATCCCACCCAGGTCAAACTTTTCTGTGATGAGCAGGAATGTTTGTTCTGTGTGTCTGGGTATGTAATAGATATATCTATTTAAGTATGTATTTAAAAGTATATATGTATGTTTATCAGGGATGGCCGTGTGTGAGTTGTCTAAAGATATTTTATTTATATTTAAGTCCACCAAGTATTGGTAGGCAAATTAATATTAAATTCAAATTAAAAAGGGCACATCGAAATATAATAAAATGTACCGTAACTGAAAAATACAGATCATATAGTGCAACAATTGTACCTTATACATTGAACCGTAAATCAACTCCAGCGGGTTCCATTGAATTCAATTTTGAAATCTTTAAGATTCAAATCACCTCAAATTTCGATCGGCTGGATTGCAAAACAATCGCACATTTTTTGCAAAGATGTCATGTCTATGTTCGGTGGCTGTTTTTATGTAAATAGCCAACAAATCAAAAACAATACAGGAATAGAATATCGATTGTTAGAAGTTTCGATGGTTAATTTTGTTTTAAGAAAGATGGACGTTTTAAGCCTTTTCAATTGCTAGAAGATTACTATCACAATTAACGTAAATACCATCGATTTATAATGACAGCCAAGAGGATATTTTGTCCAAGCTTTGTATTTGCAGCAGGGAACAGTAATGTCCATTAAACGGCCCTGCACCCTAATTGATAGTGACTATTTTTGTGAAACTAGGTTCCCTGGGTTGATCCACGTGAAGCAGGTATTTATTTGACTGATGTTTGTTCCCGGGTTCATGTATGTACTGCTTCTATTTTTTCTTCTCCTTCCCCAACAAAAAACCCTGGCTGCTTAAAGCAGAAAAAAAATAAAAAAGGAACAAAAAATACCAACTCCAGTCACATTTCCAATATTAAAGCGCGCCGCACACATAAAAATAAACGCTTAGGTAATGTACATCGCATGTGCCCCGGCGTAATGTGGAAAAGTAAACCGGGCACAAACGACCCCCGAGAGGGCGCGTGGGTTATACGCTGCGGATTGTTTTGAATACGCACGCTATGTGTAGATTGGACGTGTCCTGGAATTGCTGTGGACGGTTGAGGGTTAACGTTTGATTTTAATTGTGTTTTGTCGTTTGTTGTGAGATTGCTTTAAGCTGGATGTGGTGGTGAATCAAGTGTAAATTTAAAAAATATTTATATTACCATTTTAATAAATTTTAAACATTTATAAATATTTTTTGCTCGGCGAACCTAATAGTTTCAGAAGTAGGCCATGTTCATAGGTCTATAGAAGGAAAGCTCATTGTGATGTTTAAGACTACTTAGTAGGATTTTGCATCTTCTAGCGCAGTACGTAGTTAGTATTACATTATGTTATCACTATTCACATTTACTATTCTGTCGTAAAAAACTAGTATTATAGTACCATAAAAATTTGTAGTTTAGGGATGAGTAACCTTTTTAATTAAAGGGTCAATTCAAAATTCAGTTTTGTAAGAGCGCCGCACATAGATTAGTTCTTTATTACTGAATCAAATCTACTGAACGCTTTAGAGTTAATATGCAAAGAGTTTATATATATGTACATATAGTTATTGCTTCAATTTTGTATCATAATGATTTTTTTATGTTAAATAAGTTTATGTTTTGATACAGTGTATGAGGTTATTAAGTATAAAAAATAAATTTAAAAATGTTTAAAGGGCCGCAGTTTGCTCGTCCCTGGTTTAAAGTCCAAGTATTTATGAATATTATGAAATACATACAAACTAGAGTAGACGATAAAAGACACGTAGATACGTACTTGTATTATCACAATTAGTATTAAGTTATTAACCCGTATTGCTGTGCTTTTTGTGAAGTCCGTCTGGCGAGCTACAACCCCTTTGGCCTGAGTCAATCACCAAACGACTAATCGTGTTCCGGCTGAAGGCTTGAGAGTGAGTTATCTTCTTCTTTATCTCCATCCTTGTGTCAATCTCCTTCCTAACAAAGAAAAAAGTCAAAGTTTCATCACACGAACCTAAACTCACAGCGGATCTATCATTTTCTTTCACGCAGGCAACGCGTTGGTGACGCTCCGATCTGATGATAATATTCATAAGCGACGATGATCCATTTCCATCAGGAGATCCGTATATTGGATTGCAGAAAAACGAGTAATATCAAATTCTACATTAAAAAATGCAGCAACGCTTGGAACTAACATTTGTATACACAGACCTTCCTAGGTCTAACCCTCCTTTATATAGCAAAAACACGCAATCGGGTCTGTCAGACCCATATTTAATTCAACGTACACGTTTACGTCGGATGTGTGCGTGCTTCTTTATGTGATTTGGAGATTTTAGGGACAATGTAAAAGTTTTACCGGTCCTCATTCTCGATTTGGGAGAATAAACAGGATGATTTTAGTCGAAGCCCTGCTGCGGAAGAATTGTAAACGTTAATAATTTAAAACAAGCCAGGTATTTCAGACCCAGCGCGATGTATGGTTCCGTGGGTACTATAATACGTTAGCCTGTTGAACGATACATTTGTAACGATAGTTAGTCCGATAATTATAATGTTAACCATTTATGCAGCTCGTACATATGACCCTCCTACAGGTATGAGTAATTTATGAAGTAAATAAGTAAGAAAATATTCTTTAAAAAAAAAATCTACAACTCTTTACCCTGTGACATATACATATATACATACATATGTGTGTATATTGGGTACATATGTATCTATACATATGTATATGTATATACATACAAATATATAAATATAGTATATATATCCATGCCATATAACAAACAGCTTCCAAGTACTAAAGGATCTTAGCGCTAGACTATCCACATACAGACGGACACGGTGAAACGAAAGGGATTCAAATTCTAGTACAAAACCCTAGAAAAACCTGTCAACCGTTGCATAGTAAAAGTCATTTACAGTCTAACTAAACTCTTGTTCAAATGTTTCCATTTGCTTGTAATGAAGGTGTCTTTGATCGGGTAAACTCAATTTCCTTTTGCACTTAATTCCGCAAAACTATCAAGAAGGTCTACAGTAAACCATTTCCAGTTTTTTAAGGAGATACACAACAGCCAAACGAAAGTGGTAAACCTTTCATTTTTTTATCCTATATCACGGGTCACTGAATGATACGTGATGATCAACGCTCCTAAGCATTAGTAATACTAGCACAGCGTATCTGTAACCCATTATCAGAAAGAAAGAAGTCATAGACCAGCTTGTGGCAACTACAAGCGAGGAAGATAAAAGAAGAAGAGGAGCACATGTTTGAAGCAAGCGGAGACAATAACGACTCAATAGACCACAAATATGCTCCAAATATGCTCCTGAACGAATGATAGAAGAAGAAAGATATAGAGAGAACCACTAAAAGCTGGAAGAAGAAGAACTTCTGTTCTCATTCATTTATTCAATAGTAAAGCGATATCCGGATTGCCTGGTGATTCGGCGGCAACCCATCAGAATAATATTACCATAAAACCCCTGTAAACAGTCCTCAGCGCGATTTGTAGCGAGATTAAATTGAATATTTCACGTATGCATATTATTTTTATTTATGACCTTATTCTCTGGAGGAAAGTCACTTAGATCGTATTGTTTTGGGAAGCCTGGGACCGGGAGCCCCGATATTAACTCGAATATCCGATATATAGAATAGAATAGGTGGCCTATTAGATATTTTTATTTCTATGCATTACATTTGTAAACTAAGATCGAAATAGAGTATTTATTTAAATAGAAATAGACCTGGAAATTTAGTGAGACATATCTATGTATTGTTGATTTTCTTCATTATTTTTATATTTTCTTCATGTAATTCTACTTTAATTACAAATAATCTGTGTATACCTAGTACGAGTATTGTTATTATTATTATATGGTTTATTTATTAAAAAGATGATTTCGTTAAAATAGCAGTTTCGTTGCTTTATCTGGGATGTGACATATAAATCATCTTTGCTCAAAGTTTTTTTTTTCTTAAGTTTGTTTCAGGAATCGTTTTATTTTGTCATTTAAAATAATATTAGAATTATTTTGATTAAATAAATATTATATCGTTAGATATAATTTTCCTATCTACTTTTACTTCACGTAACAAATGAGGATCGGGTACCGGATTATTGAGCAAGACATTAATGTTTATTTAACGACATACAAAAACAAAAAATATAATAATGGGGTTAACCAAAAAACCAGTCATAGACAACAAGAGCAGTTTTCGACCGAGCGAATTTTCCTTATGGTTTTAATTAAGCGGCCAGTCCCGCGCCGCTCGTGCAGATTGATTAAAAGTCTATGGTCCGTGCTTTATAACCAATGTCCATAGTTACACACGATACGGTATTCTAAAAATTGGCCAGTTGTCCGGATCTACGCCTGACGACATCCTTCCATCCAGATCGCAGGAGCGACTATGGGAAAGAAATGATTATGGGATCTAGATATGATAGGTAGGTTTTTGTTTGTACGTCTTTTGGTTGTCACATGTCCTCCTGGTGGTAGCGGTGTGGTAGTAATTCATTGCGTTGAATAAGAAATCATAAATTAAATAACAGCAGCCTTAGATCCGAGCATATCACTAGGTATTGCCTTGAAGCCTAGCGTGTACACCTACTCTTCGTTCATACCTTACTAGTGAAGTGAAATCGGGTTCGATGCCTGGTAGTGGCAGACACTTATGTAACAAATGTTTTATTTGGAGTCACCGAGTGCTATTTATGATTTTCTCCACTTATCAGCAATGTGGCAGCATGGTAGATTATGCTCCAGGCCTGAGAGCAGTTTTGAAGAGAAACTCGTGCTCACTAGCTTGGCTGGCTTCAACCCATCGATGGCCCACTACTGAGTCCAGGTCTCTCCTCATATAGAGGAGGTCTGGAACATACTCCATCACGCTGTTCCAATGCGGATCCGTTCTCACTAGTGAGCAATTAATGGGTTGAGGCCTTGTGGTATTATGCTATTTGTTTTATCTATTCCACCAGGCATCTTAGAATGTGAAGGTATGGGTATCTTTAGTTTGATTAAAATTTGTCTTAATCAATCAGCCTTTGGTCGAACAAGTGTGACATGTCGCTTAGCTTCAATCCATTCATTTGTGGCCTATTAATGAGCAAGTGTCTCTCCTCGTCGCTAAGAAGGTATTCCACTACGCTGGTTTGCCCATTGGTTGAGGGTTGAGGTTACTAACTGTAGCCATCTCACGTGTTAGAAGTTTTCATGCCGCCCGATGAACTCGCACATGACCTAAAGAGTGTGTTCTAACGGCTTTACGTGGCCTCCAAAAGCCTCCAAAACTGCTTAAGAACTTTCTTTTCCCACTGGCGATCATCCTTCCTCTTAGCGATCGCGCCATCTTGTTCTTAACTTAGTTGGGCTATGAACTATTCATGCAGAGGCTCTGAGGCGTAGGTATCCTCTGAGTTACGACACTCTGACCGATAATAACAAAGCAATTCTTCTAATCTAGCGGATGCCCGTTACATCTTCGTGTCAACAATGGACTATGGATGGGGGGACTGTTCGCATTAAACTTCAGGAAGTAATACAAAATATTAAAAATCGGTTTAGGCCCACACAAGGCAGTCAAATAGCTGGACGAGATTAATATCGTGCTGTGTGTGACAGTGGAAACATGTTCAACCCTTGTACAGTCGGACTGGGATCTAATTTACGGTCGCAGCGCTCAGACCGGCAGTTACGCCGGACGCTAATTCTGACGGACACCACCTGACAACTAGTCTGCCAAAAATGGTTCGCAGTTCTGGATGGTATTTCCCACCAGGCTCAACTTGCCCTGTTTTCATAGTTGTTCTGTTGAGGATTTTTTTTTCATTTATTGTAGTTAATAGATTAAATTTATTTAGTAACGGACAAGTTTGTGATATGTAAAAATATTAGAAAACAAATAAAAAATGCGACAAGTTTCAGCGACAGTTTTTAGTTTCATGGATTTTAGTTATAGTCTCAGGATACTGAATATACTTCTAAATTATGTAGTAGTGCCAAGGAAGCGTCAATATAATACAACCAATATGAATGGCAGCTTTGCCTAGTTCTTAAAAATTTGCCTTTGTAAAGCAAAGAGTCCTGGGTTCAATTCCTGGGACAGATTAATCTTTGTGTACGATTTTAGCAGGTGTTATTTACTAAGGTTCCAATGTCTCGGTTCTAGCGGGTGTCGTATATTATGTACCGATCTTTTTATTTTAAACAAGATTGTATTAATTTTGTTGCAAGTACGGTACTTACCAAATATCATTGGTCTAAGTCATTTATCTAACCCTATAAGTGCCAACGGCAAGACGCAACACTATGACACGAAGATAAGTGAAAGTGGTGACAAGAACGAGCCACGGAGTGTTATAAAGCAGACGACAGACCGACAAGGATTGTCCGTGACAGGTGCCCGCTGTCCCAGAAAAACCTCCGCTAATACAAGTGTTTTCCACTATCGTGGACGAGCGTACATTTAACGTGTGTAGCTCCTAAAACTGCGGATTAAAGAATACTTGGTAAAAAGTATAACGGGCAAAGATGACATTCGTATTCATCACGGGCTATTCAAGCTGTTAAACTATGAAATGCATTAGGATTTAACAGATAGACTGAACTGAAGCGGATTGCGGAGGTTATTCTGTTGGTGCATTATTCTTTATCTAATATAGTGTCATTTTAAAAATTAATAAAAATAAGTTACAAATGGCAATAGTCTGAATGTATAAAAAATTGTTTTACCTTTTGTTTTAAATTTTAAAAGCCTAACCAATTATTTTATGTTGTACTTTGTTTAATTACAAAGAAAACACGTAATACGTATAATATATTGTACTTATAAAAGCGCAAAATTATCCTTTTGTCTAACAAAATACTTGAATTTAACTTCTATTCTGTTAATTTACGAATTAGTCTATTGTATAACAAAAGGGCTGAATTAATTTTACCAAATAAAAGATATGTTCAAATTATGCGACGCGCACCTCTTATTCTCATAATTATATATGTTTTAAATGTTATTTATTACTTGCTTCGGTGAAGGAAAACAACGTGGGGAAACCTACACTCTTGATATTATCCAATAAAGTTCTCGAAGGCACGTGAAGTCTTCGAATCCGCAAGCTAGCGTATTGGCCTATGACCTATAGGTACCCTTCATATTGTAAGAGGAGACTCCAGCCCAGTAATGACATAGTTATTAGTTACAATTATGATCTACGAGTATTTACTCGTACGTACCTACTACTCGTATTCGCTCCATACTGCTGAGTGCAAACCTATTCCTATAGTGCTTGAATTAACAGTGTAACCACATCAGATTAATTAATGCTTTATTATATTTTTAATATAATAGCTTGAAACATTTTGGAATAAATGTTTCTTATTAGCTTTGTCATATAAGCCCGCTATTTCTATAGCCACACGCGGCTCCCCAGGCCGAGGGACTATTAAGGTGCCTTCATTTGTCACGCGGCGAATCATTTAGCTGATACTTTACAGATGTCGCCGCGACTGATTATGACGACGGATCCAATCGACCGAGTGGACAGCCCGCCGGTATTATATCATCTGTTAATGAAATTGTTCTCTGTTTATTTGCCCTGCGTTCAGCTCGTATAGCTCAGCGGCTTGTTTCGATTATAAGCGATTGAAAAATTAAGAAATAGCGGGCGCGGCGGATACGGTGTGTGACCGCCAGTGGCAAATGTCATGAGTACTTCCGTGCTTCGGAGAGCACGAAAAGTGGCCGGTCCTGGTTGTTGTTGTTAGATAACAATTGTTTAGCCACTTTGGCGTCTAATCCCTCCACAAATCCGCATTGGGGCCGCGTGGTTGAGCTAGAGGAGGCCTCCTCATTATAGACCCGTGATTAGTAATTGGCCTCCAATGGGTTAAAGCCATTATTTGGAGATGCCGAGAGACCCGTGCTGATCAATGGGTTGAAGCTATTAATGGCTGTTTCAATAATATGCTTGGACTTTGTCATAATAATGAACAAATTGGTTTTACCGTCTTTCACTCATGTTTTATCAAATTTTTTTTTGTCTTAGAATTACAGAAAAGATATCTGGTTAGTTCTAGAGCGTTCGTTCTTTTCCTATCACCAGTCTTTGGGCAGTATGTTGTTGGTGTATGAGGTCCATGTCAGGACTGCAGTCAAAGGAATATCTAAATGCACTGACCTGAACACATCGGACTTCCGATGGATGGACAGTATCAAGTTCGGCCAGTATCGCGTAATGAGAGACCAAAGACCAGCAGGACACGTCCAAAGACTAATGTATGGAATAGTTGGGATCTACACCAAAATTTCATCACCCCTCGCAGTTAACACCACATGCAAGTTAAACTTACAACTTCGATAATAAAGGATTTAAAACATTTTATCCCCAATTCCAAACCCATTCAGGCGTCTTTTCCCAAAAAAACTCACATTACCCTATGTTCTATTCCAGTAGCACTTTAATAAAGTTTAAAGAGGAGATATTATCATTAAAGAGAGGAGAACGGGGTGAAAAAAACGTTAAAGAGTGTTACATCGGCACAGAAAAGTACAAAAATCTTCGCAAATTACGTTACTCCAACTCCAACGGTAGGGTACGAATTACCCAAAAGATCAAAAGTTCAAAACGGTATTAAGTAGGCACCGCACCCGTAAAACGTAAAGACCAATTTTAGTCAGTCTTTTACGAACCAAATGGTTTCAAAACACAATCAACGGTGTAAAAAGACAGTTGCCAACAAAAACATGGATCGGTTTTACTACAAACAGTCAAAGAATCGCTTAGAAGGTAACCCCATCCCGTATTTACATCGAAAAAGGGGTTAGAAAAAAAATAAAAGCTACACAAACACAAATTTGAATTGGAAAGCCAACCTGGAGGCAGTTTCGTTTGTTTTGAAATTGGTTTTACTCAAGTTACACGTGAATAAATATTGCTGTTGCTGTGAAGTATTACCCGCGACTTTGTCCGCGATATATTCACAAAAAACTCACACAATTTAGTTAGTGTAGATACTTTTCAATAAATTTATGAGCCAAGCGTCTTCAACTGCTTCGGATAAGTTCCTTAGTAATGAGGAGTACAGACGCTTACTGAAAATTTTCAGCACATCTTTTGAAGACTCAAACTATATATGTAGGTACTTTGAAAAATGTTCTTTGAATAAAAATAAAAAGAAGAAACGGCAAAAGTAGCACTTCAAGATACGGTGCAAAACCATCTTTACTCTCTGTTTTAGCAATTTATGGGAAGAATTTTCAAAAATTGTTTCTTAATTCAAAATGATATTAGTCAGTAATACTATATTACGTAATTTTTACAATATTACACACATCCACTTGTGCACTAGGTGGTAGGGTGGTAGGCCATTGCCAGACATGATGGTTGAATGTTAAATGAATCATACATGGCCATCTATTATATTATACATCAACAAAAGTTTACGTGGTTGACTAACAGATGGCACTGCAAGCTAAAATCTTTATTGTGTAAAATAAATAATACAACAACGACACTATTCTTTTGAAATTAATTTAAAAATAAACGAATCCATTTGCAGAATAAACAATTTATTTAAATAAATTTTGACAAACATTTCGACACCAATGAATTTGAGGTGCATCTCTAATGAGCTATAAAAATGTAAAGCCACGCCACCTGGTGGAAGGCCGTAGTAGTTATCTATGTATATACCAATGTGTACCTAAACATAGGCATAATACATACGTACAAGGAATTTTAGAGAGGATTGATTTTTTAATAGCATGAAGAGCATGTCTTAAATACTGTAAAATTCACTCAAAAGAAACATTCGATTATTTTTAAAAAACATCGATATCTTATAAAAACTTTAAATAAAAGTTATTTATAATTTAAATTATAACCAAAATACGGAAAGCTTTTCGTGCGATAATTTTTTTCATTTATCTCTCTTTTTTATTTTTATTTATAATATAGTTACTTTGGTGAGTAAATTATTATGGCGGTCTTTGAGGAGGTGAAGTGTAATGGTATAGTCTTATTATTTTCTACAGCAAACATATATTTTCGCATTTTTCTACCAGGTCAGCAAGGTGGGTTTCATAACTCTTTAGTTTCGATTTTAATTTAGTTAGCTGGCTAGTCATCTGACAGTTTTCCAGTAAACTTAACTGACATGTTGCACATGGTCTCTGGCATGAAGTACAGGATTAGAAATGTGTTTGCTCCACACATTTCATTTACAGTTTTGATCTGAAATTAGCAAAATAGTGATTGTTCAAAATTAGGGCTCAACTATTTAAATTGATTTTAAAGTTGATTGCTGAACAATACTTAATTAATAACTTTTTATTCAGTTATACAATTAAATCCCAGTAAATTCTTAAAATAGGTAAGGTGTATTATATTCCACTTATTGTATTTATATCTGTATTATATTTATAGATATATTACTCTATGCATCTTCTACCATTTGTTGAATGGGCCTCGTACATGTACTTTAGAACGAGCTCCCTGCATCGGTGTTCCCTAACAACTATGACATTAAAGGGACCTTCAAGCAGGTCCATTGTTTCCTCCTTGACCGGCAACTCATTTGTGACGCCTCTGGTGTTTCTAATGTCCATGGGTGCCGATGATCACTTAACATTCTGTGACCCGTCTGATTGTCCCCTTATAATATTAAAAAGAAACTGTTAATTGTAAATCTCCATAACTGAGTTCTGGATAATTACAGTTACAGTTTAATATCTAAATCCACATTTATTATGGAATAAAAATCCATTAAAAGTACATTAATGTAGCAACCACAATTTTAGTCATCCGTACCAAACTTGGAAACAATTTTAGTGGCAAAATAATATTTTAAAAGTTGATTTTGGTTTTTCTTCTTTGTTGTTTCAAAACTCTGGTTTACAAATTTTGTCATAACATACAGAAAAGAAAAATAGACTATAGGTTAGTATGTAACAACAAATTACAAAACTTACAGCTATTTTCAGATGACTGAGATTCATTTATTAGCAAAATTCATACAATAGAATAGTGGCAGGAATTTCCTATTGTATACATTCTTAGTAAAGTATTTATGTTCCATTTAAATATCTGTTATTTTATTGTTTCTTGCTCCTAAAAATTGTTAGTACATAATTTAAAAATACAGACATATTACATTTTTCAGGCAAATACTTAAAGATTTATTTCTTAACAAAAAAGGCAAGTTTCTTAAAAAAAAAGTTGAAAGAAAGAAGAAGTACTTTGCAAGCGTGTCTGAACTCACCAATATCACAGTTGTAGAGCAAAATCATATGAAATAACATGTCAATGTCCATGCAAATTAATGCCTAGAATAAGTGGCAATGTCAGCCAAGATTTTATAGCTGGTGTGTCTTTTATAGATCCTAAAACCACTGACATACCAACTTTCCAACATAGAAATTGGCATTAATAGTTTCCTATTGTAAATTTTGAATTGGTCTTTATTCGGAATTTGAGAGCCTCAAACTCAATATTTTGTACCTGCAATAAATAAATAAAAATAAATTAGATTTGTAAAATAAACAAATACATTAAGTTGATATCATTATTCACTTAGATAATATAACAATGAGAAAATCCTGTAACTAAATGGTACGTAATATAGTAAGGTAAATGTAACTTTTTAAATCATTTGAAAAACAATTAATTTAGTTCCAAATTTGATAGTAAGGTAATTGCTCTCTCAGAGCGCTTAAACAGTAAACTTATAAAAATATAATTGGAAAGAATGACAGTAAAGGTAAGGCGTATTTACGCCACCAGGTTTTAAGACTAGGTATTTGCCAAAGCATATTGGCGCCTAGTTTCTAGTAAGCTAACGAACGCGTATCGAGTGTTTACGAGTATTGAGCCTTTATAAGTATGAGGTCTTTAGAAGTATAAAGTATTTTAAAGTATGGAGTCTCTTATAAGTATGAAGTATAGAGAAGTATGGTCCATACTTCCATACTGTATGGACGGAACGCTAACGCGCGAGTGCGAGCGAGTACGCAAACATATCTTTCTCAACATTGGCCGGGCCACCTGCGGGCGGCGGGGGAGCGGAGACTCGTGTGAGTTAGTTGGATGATAATTCCGAAAAGAAGTCGAAGGATTCCGTAAAGGAGGAAGGCCAGTGGGTACCTTGAAAAGATTTTTCGATTCATTACCATTTTATTGATAATATTTAAAGTCCACCTGTTACATGGCAGCATAGTCGCTGTTCAGACATGCTCAAAAATAACTGGATTACATGGATTTGATGTATTTTGTGAGCATCGATAATAAATGCAATTAAATTATAATGTAGTTCCACAGATGACAGAGAAAAATGGATACGGTATGTGGGCGGATCAGGGCTACGACGAGTAGTTACTGTTACATGTTTCACTACTCAGTGCTTAAATGTCACTACGATACATCGGTTGTCGATTGCTAAACTACATTGTTCTTGTCTCTCTTCGGCACATTTGTATATACATACAATGATATTAGATATAGGTATGCTAAAAGCCCGCCAGACTTTTCACGAAATGCTTATATTCTGGTGCTTAACATTTTGTCCGCCAATCGTGGTCATTGAGAGAAGCTCAGTTTATGCCAAAATAAAATGTTAAATTACATAAAAACAGTATTTGTTATTTGAATATTAAATTGTTTCTAAATTTATTTATTATATATAATATTTTTGTCATATGAGATAGTATCAGTCATATGAGATAGTGTCATATAGATATGTAGGATCCAACCACGATAGTATAACTACTCGCATCATAAAAACGAGCCGAGTGAAAAAGATGTAGTACAGATGTTGTGTGTCCCTTTCCAATAGGGTAACAATATGATTTTTGAATATTATGTGAGACAAAATTTAATTTATCTACCAATATTTATAATTATAATATAAAGCGAAAATAACTTTGTGTAACGAAATGATACAGAAGTGTAATCGTAGGTACAATAAGCTGATTATGAATTAGTAGTATACGAGTAATATTCTATGAACCAATCTAGTATATTAGAAAATGACAGTAAAGTTTTTAAGCTTAACTTTTATCGTTTTTTTTACGATTTAATTTTTTTCATTGTGACGATTAAGGATTAATTGATTATATGTAAGGTTGTATGTTGTATCGTCTAGCCTAGTCTAGTCTTGGTAAAGTGTTTTAATACAAAATAATCTGTTAGATTCATTTACAAAATTTTCTTATCTAAGTAACAAATACAATAATATAGCTACAAAGTACTTACTTGAGTCCAATCTGCGTATCTGCATCTGCGTAATAATAATCTGCCATATAAAGTTTGACGTATATTTTATAAAATGGCATCCCCAAACGGGACTAGAATTGATGGGGCAAATGTATAGAGCAGACATATCTATGTTTATAATATCATTGTACATATGTATGTGTATATATAAAACTATATTAAACATGAGTTCAACTTTTCCTTGATGTTTATTTGAAAAATTGTTTTTGTTATTTTTATTTTTTTTTGTTTATCTCTTTTGTTACTAATTTATTTTGCTTTTCTTTATAATATATAGTAAATCTAGCATTACTATAAGTTTGTGCTTTTTCCAATAAACTCGTTTAATACCACAGACATACGTAAGATCCATGTCTGTATTTAATACGCACTGACCGACACTATATGACCGAACTACTCGTCTTAAGGATCGTACTGAAAATCAGCGGTCGTGGTTTGCTATGACCACTACTGAGGACGGTCCATTTCCGACGGTACTTTGCTGCCATCAATTTATTGTATATAATTCTGCTGAAATAACTAATATTTTCTTTCCTTCTTTCAAATAAGCATCCACACTATAAAAAACTTTTTTTTCTGTACTTTAAATATTTTTCGAAATTTTGATGAGGGGGCACTCTAATATCGAGATAAAGCAAAAAAATATTTTTTGGAATTATTGTCTGTCTGTCTGAACGCACATCACGTGAAAACCCGCGGACAGATTTCGATGAAACTTTCTAAAGTTATTATTTATATCTCCGATTAACATTTACGACACCTTTTATTCCGAATGATTCCCGAATGTCCTTGGGATAG
>DWJZ01003598.1:0-16743 GCA_018249125.1 Asbolis capucinus
TTATTTTACACTAGCTGTGTCCCGCGGTTTCACCCGCGGACGATTTGCATTGTTTCCCCTCCGTGTTTCCACTACTCGTAAGTTAAAAGATAGATATTAAAAAAATAGAGAAATGTATTAGAAAATGTACAGCGCATAACCTGTGACAATAAAATAAATACGACAAGGCTGTTTGACTACGTATCTTTGACCGTATTTTGGCGAATTAAAAAAACAACAGTAGCGCCATCTTTTTGCAGAAAAATCCGCAATGTTATTACGATTTTTCTAATTTTATATTATTTAGGAGTTGAATTTTTAAATAAAATGTAGCCTATGTACTATTCCAATTCATACTCTAGCTGTGTATTCAATTTGAAACCAATCTATTAGGTACTTTTGGCGATACCTTTACCCAAAAATAAACTTACAAACTTTCAGACTTATAATATTTATAGGATATCGTGTGATATTACGGGTCAAGAGGTGCTAATTTAGTAAACTAACTAAATTATATTAAAATGAAGTATATTTTAAGCGATATTTGATTTTTCGAAATTAAACGATGTTTACAATTGTCTAATTTTGAAAGTGGTGTAAGTCCATTTACAGCACAAAAATATGTGTTATCGTAGTCTAATTAGCCAAAAACAAATTGATAAAACAATGGAAAGCCTCTATTTTTAAATCAACAAATATAGTAACGTTTAATTTTCTCGAAACAAAAAAAAAATAGACTTACATCAATTTCAAAATAAACGGTCCATATATTGCTATTTCAAAATTGTTTTAATATGTATGTCTATACAAGAACTAAAAGTGACTGGCTGATCACTGACCGCATGGTCTCCGAACACGACGGATTGATGCTAGTTTGCATCGAGGTCCGCCAATTTGAAAGGTAACATTATCTGAGTCTTTTATTTTTGTACTGTACGGAGGACCGATGCGGACCATTCAGCTCCTACAAATGTACAAGTTGCATGGTCTAATAGAAAATTGTTCGTTTTAGTACAAGTGTCCCGATTTAATTGCACATTGCACATTGCTAAAATACAGTACAGAGCACTAAGAGATCACCCAAAATGAGCAAGTTATCGACATGCTTCCACAGGAAACAATTGAAATAGCCAACGTCAAGTTACACTTATCTGGCAGTACCTGCCTTACTCAATATTTAATGTCATATTTACGTACATCAATCTCCAAAACTAAAGATAATTCCAGTATATTGATGAGTGCTTAATAAAAACGATTGATAGACAAGTTTGTGGTTTGTGTACAGAGTAATACCGCTGTTGTAGACAGTTTGTTACATGTACAAATAGTTACCTTGAGTGACGGGAGGGCGGAGGCGAGGGGACGTACGCGGACTCTTCTCCAATGTTTCCCTAATATTGTATCACCATCTCAATCAGTTTCAACGTTCGCGGCGATTACAGGAAATACTTTGGAAATTACTTTTCAATGACAATCAATTTTGTTGAAGTGTAAATTATAGGAGAATGCATCCCCTGGAATAAATTCCTTATAAGATACTTAGGCCCGCCCGTGTATCGAAGTTGTTAACCCTTGCTATTGGGTTACACCTCTTACCACCCTCTTGAGGAAAGAGGTGCCGGGCCTGTAGAAATAAAATAAATGGCATTAATCAAGTGAATCACGCACATGAGCCATCGAGTGCTTTAAGGCCCGAGGCTCCGGGGCGCGGTACATCAAAACAACTTTACAACGAACAGAATACCTTGGACAAGAGCACTGATGCATTACGATGGCTCCAGTGAGCTTACATTATACACTGAGTCAACAAGGGGAACCTACCTTCAGTAAAGTGTTGATTTCCCTCAGTGAGGTTATGGGAAAGCCTTCCTTCTCCTTTTCCATTTTAAGACGTTTTAAGGCAACAATCTCTTCCGTTGTTTTATCTCGAGCTCTGTAAACAACTCCATAGGTGCCTTCCTCGATTCTATTGAGACATTGAAATTCCTCAACGGAACGACAGCCCTATAAGATAATATTTATTAATACCTTCGACCATATGAAATTAAAGGCGATGTGCCCGTTTTGGTGTGCTAACACATATAACAGAATATACATCGCCACAATTAATAACTTACATTGTTGTCAATGCAAAGATAAATTTTAGTATCATAGTACATTTTTAGTGTTAAATGACACAGTATTAAACTGCGCGGTTTTGCATGCAACTCAGCAGTACTATTGTATATAATGACTACTGAACCCAGCACACAACCCTAAAATGTAGTCTGTATTCAATTTTGTTCCATCAAATAAAATGTATAATTATAGTAACACAGTGCAGTGCATCAACCAAAGTATTGGTAAATCTTTAAGTTTAATCAGTCAATTGACTATATTGGACATGTATAGATAGCTAACATTGATAACAACAGTGTGTACCTGTAAGGCTGGAAAGTATGGTGGTAAGGCATTTATGGCTTCTTCCCTTAATCTCGATTGTTCATCGTCTTCATTGGGCTTTTCTTCCTCTGTTAACTTTCCGTTTTCACCCGGTGGAGGAGGCGAAAATGAATGAGATCTACTTCTGCTCTTCGATCTAGATAGTGACCTGGAAGTAATTGTAATACATTAATCGGCGTAAACTGAGGGCTTACGTCGCTCTAATTGATAGACCGAGTTGAGCAACAGCAGACAAGAAACCTCTAGTGGCAAACATTTTTTTTATTGTACCATATTTCGGTCAACAAGTAAAACCATGAGTCTTCTCAGATGGATTGGCCCCTAATTTCTTAAAATCCACACGAGAGCAGCAATGATGCACGTGCTCTACATCTCTGAGTTGTGAGGAAGGACCTTGTTGCTGTGTATGATGATGTGTTGCCTTAAAACTTAATGCTAATTAGACATTTCATTAAAGTGGCTGTAAATTTAATTAAAAAACGGAATCCTTTATTTTTTTAAAGAAGGTGACAGTAAAGTGCTGTTCATATACATGTACATATTGTTTGGATATTTTACTAATGAGTATATTGAATAAATAAATTAATACTACCTTCTTGAGTCACTAGATATTGGGCTTTTAACTTCTAATTTTGGTGTTGGAGACTTTGACTTGGAATTAGCTCTTGATACATTTTTCTCAGTATTATGTTCCTTCCGTTCTTTCACTGGTGATTTGTCCCTATCACCATTCTCTTCCTCTGTTTTGGAATCAACCTCGGAATCTGAATCAGTGGTACTCTCCTCTTCTGATTCAGAATTTGTGTGTTCACCTTATATAACAAAAAATCTAGTTTAAGAAAAATTGTGTCAATATTTTTATCTATATGCAAAAAATGCAGACAAACAATATTTTCATACATACCTTCTTCAGGTTCTGATTTTGGTGATTCACTTTTCATCTCAACATCACTGGCATCTGAGACAGTTACAACAGACTCTCCATAATTTGGAGAGTGATTGCTTTTATTTTTCTTGTTAGCTGTTTCATCAGGGGTTACAGACCGTTTCTTGCCGCGGCGTCGGCGCTCCTCTCGCCTAGCCTCCAGTTCACCTTTTGACTCTGTTTTTCTTTTTACCATTTCTCTTTCTGAAATATATAATGATATACATTTATAGCACAAACATAAACCAGTAGTGGTTTAAAATGCAATGTTTCCCGCTTGCAGTGAACTTCACAGCACAGTACAGTTAAGTGAGGTTTTTGGTTCCTAAATCAAAACAAATGCATTTCATTTCAGTGATTGGCACCATTGAATCAGGTCCCATAAGCTGGGTTAGTTATATGAGAAACTATATGAACAGGTGGCTTTCCTGCATCATTGGCTTGCTATCAACACAAAAAGGTGGAAGGATAAGTATAAAGAATGCTCAGAATGTACTTACCTGCTTCAATCAACCGTTTTCGTCTCTCCTGTTGCGTCTTGTCTAATGTGGAGTGTCGGTCCTGTTTAGTCTCTTTATCACTATAGTCATGATGCTTTTTTGGCTCTTGAGCCAGTTCTTTTGATATCCGTTTACTTAGTAACCTACTTCTTAAATCTTCTAATTCTTTATCACCTGAGGTCTTATCCCTGTTTTCTTTTTCACTATTATGGATTGTGTGGTTTGTTCTACCCTCATCTGCTAATAGTCGAAGCCTTGACTCTATTCTGTCTGGCTCGAGGCGTTTCCGCTCCGTGTCTGAATATTTGTATTGTCTGTCCCTAGTAACATAAGTCTCACGTTCTCTTTGTGTCTCTTTGTCTTTATATGTTTCTTTTTCCCTATATACATCTCTGGACCGTGTAGTCTCTCTAAAAGAAGTATTTTCCCTGTACATTTCCCTATCTCTATAGTGTTCTCTTTCTCTGTAAGGATTTTCTCTGTAAACATCTTTTTCCCTTTCTCTATAAACATCTTTCTCTCTAATCTCTTTCTCTCGATAAGCTTCCTTATCTCGGTAGTACTGCTTCTCCCTATAGTATTCTTTAGACATTTCTTCCCTCTCCAAAGGTTTGGTTAAATCTCGTTTAGATTTTTCAGATTTTTCCCGCTCCCTAAATAAAACAATAAATTTTGATGTGAATATTAATAGAGATACCATTATAAACAGTTCTAGTTCTCTAAAACCCAGTGTAATATAGCAATTTATCCACCTGCCCTACCTGTAACATTTAAGATTCCACAAAATATATCTTTATAGTATGAGGATCCTTGACAAAAACCATTTTATAATGAATTTTCAATCATTCCAAAAAATAAATAGAAAGTATTATAATAAATAATAATAAACTATACTAACCTTAACTCAACCTAACTAGAATAACCTTTTGTCAAGTTGTAACCTTAACATAACAAATTGTATCAGTTATTTACATTCAATGTGTGATAATTCAAGACTCCACAGGTCCAGTCTTGTTCAGTTCATATATTTCATTTGACCTTCTTAAACCTAACCCAACCTCTGTATAATGAACATCATTGTAAGTTATTACCTGACATAATTCCATGTTTTTGTTATATCAAGGTTACACTGTTAATGCATACACAACACGAATTTAGTGCATGAGCATTATTAAGGATTAACATACAGACAGAAGTTGGCAAATTTGGTCCTTGGAAAAATGGATCATTACATCATCCTGGTAAAGGGGAGACAGAACGGGTGTAGGGGATAGGGGTTTATTATAGTTGTGAACTTCATAAAAATGTTCAGTACATTCATATGTTCCAAGAATTTAATTTGTAATACTATTATTAATACTAAAAAAAATAATAGTAAAAAAATAATGAAAAATTTGCCAACCGGGCAGCATCACAGGAAAGCCTAGTTAGCAATACCACGACTGTTAGTACCAGTTTACAAAAACAAGTAACAGCCAGACAAAAATAATTGTAACATGTCGTGTACTTTACCTGTACATGTGTTTCTTATCCTTTCTAACACTTTCTTTATATCTCTCTTTAGCAGAGCGCTTATGACCTCTTTTTTCTCGATGAGACGTTCGAATCACAGCCTGTGGAGGCTTGATCACTAAAGAGTCGTGCGGCTCCCGATCTTCATCGGACAAGCTAGAATAATAATGACTCTTACAATAATTATGATAACAAAATGGGTGTAACAAGAATCATATAATAAGGAAGACGACGAGTCATCGTGTTCGTCACGATGTAACGTGCATCTACAATCAATCAAGTCGATGAAGTTAATAAGTACATAACAAATATTACAACTGAGGATAAGGCATTACACTAAAAAATAACAAACTACCTGAAATCCATTTCATCATTAACTGGACTTCGCGCTATTTCTCCATCTTCACTTTGATCATCGTCGTAATTACTCATGATACAACAATTATACTTTACGACTATAGCTTGGATTAAATAAAAATATTCTGGTAAAATATAAATAAAACAGAAAACTACGTTGGTTCACAACCACACATCAAATTTGTAATAAAGCCATAAAACGCGAAAGAAATCTCAAAATCACAAACATCTATTCCACTCAATTCAGAACGCCATCTTGTAAAAAATCACAACCAAACCTTAATGGCACAATGCAGGATGCACGAAACATGCGTGCGCCAACCAACCAACAACAAAATAAATGTCTATGGATAGTCATCCAGAAAATAAGTCTGATTTTCTATAATATATGTATTACACTGGTATTATCCGATCTATGACCATAATATGTCAATCATTTACTACTCCTATGATCTCATTATGATCCAAGTCTGTGATCTCTAAAATCGTCAACACGTAATAAAGAGAGAAATGGAAATGGTATACGTATCGATTAGTATGGGAACCGAACTAGCCAAATATACACAAGTAAATGACTAATGACATTGCTTATTGCTAAGAAACTTAGAGATTAATTGATTCTTTTTACCTTTCAAATTGCCTAATAAATTCGCTAGTTAATTATGAAAATAAACCGTAATACCAAACAGCTATAAATTGTTAGGACTGTTCTGGCATCTTAATAAGTTAATAAACTAGAAATACTATAATATTCAAATGGCTATCCCACTAGATGGATTGCCTGAACTTAGTATCGCATACTGACCTTTATAGTATTAATATCACTCCGAATAAGATAGATATTGACTTGCAGTTTGCTTGAAGTTTGGCTACTTTACGCCAGTTGGATTAAATATGGCCATTATTTAATTGACAAATTATTTCTAAATCTAAGGTTTGTGAATAAATTCAAAATTATTATCAAAGTTATAGACATGAGGAACTGTTTAGTATAAATAAATAAACTTACCACGTTGTAGATATGTCACTGTAATTGTCACTGAAAATTATTGCTTATATTTATTTGTTATTCACCTCCTAAGATCAGTACAAACGTAGCCTGATAATCTTTTTGGTTAATGTTCTCAAAACCTGATCTCGACTTGCTTAGCTTAACATATTTTATCGTGATTATATTAAGTGATATGTGGCAGATAGCGATATGTAATTACTGACTTAAATTTGATTAGGGAAGTCAAAAGGACGAGCATTTTAAAGTATTTTTGTAACTTGCTTTTGTAGACTGAATCATCATTTAGTGAATTATTTCATATTTTTTGATATTATATTGTGTGTGTTATTGTTATATGTTATTAAAATACTTTACAATACAATTCGATACTATCGATATCGATAAATCAGTACGTACATCACACATTTAGAAGGAAAGAACATTCTAGAAAATAATATTATTTTCTAGACGGATGTGTTCTCTTCTCTGTCTACGTTAACCATTTGTAAATACCATACCATAACCATTGTTACATACATATATATAATAAGCCGGATTGAGTACTCGCATCGAAAAAACCAGCCAAGTCAGAGATGCAGTACTGAGGCTGTTTATTCTTTTCTAATGGGGTGACAAGATTTTTGAATATTATGTGAGACAAATTTTAATGTATCTTCCTACATTTATAGTAATGTTATAAATGTGAAAGTAACTTTGTTTGTCTGTATCGTATAAAGAGATCGGTGGGCTCTACGATACAACTATGTTCTTTATGCCTGCACACAGCGGGTGTCGCTGCAGCCAAAAAACTGTCATTTCCACTAAGTGACAATGTTAAGAAACTCGAAATGCAAGACTTCATTACTCGACGGCGTATTCGACGCGGAAGTCGTCGTAGGAGCCGAAAGCTCACTTAACTAAACTAGTAAAACTTGACATAACCTTTTATATAACATTTTATTAACCTGTTTCCCGGAATAAAATATAGTCTTTGTTAGAAGGAGAGGAGAGGGTTTTAAATAAAATATAACAGTGTATCTATTTTTCTCATTATAAGATTCACTTGGACAAGCATACATTTTAATATTTTATTTTAAATTATTTTAATTCATTATATTTTCATTTAATTTATTAAATTTTATTGTAATCATTCAAATTTTTATTTCATTTTAATTTATCGTTTTTATTTTATTCTTATTAACAGTTTCTTAGTTGTTACTAACACATGGATTTTGTTATCTGCAATAAAGATTTGAATACATAGAACATTTTGTTTACCATTTAAACCGTTGGAATATTAAGTAACTTTTCTAAAAACCATATAAGCGATACGTTAATACGACAGTCATTTTCAACCATGTCGCTTTTATAAAGAGTTACCCTAGTTTAAAATAAGATAAAATTGTCCTGAACATAATAATATTTTCTTATAATTGTGGAATACATAATGATATCGATATGATTTATAAGACGTTGATATAAATAACTAAATTAAAAACAAAAAAAAAACAAAATTACAATTGTTTACATAAAAATTTGACTAGAATTGATTTTGCGACAAATAAATTTTACTCTTATTTTCATTTGACTAAGGAACATAAACTCAAAGGCCACTGCGACCATATTTGATCTATTGTGATCAGATAATTTTGACTAACGATATTTTTGTAGCCAGGCATGAATAAACAAAATTAAAGAAAAGCACACACGTCTCTGTTGTAGCTATCTCTCTCTGCCCGGATTGGGTATTGCAGGATGTAGAATAGAAAATATACTTTACGATTAGGGAATAGTTATGTTTTCCAAGTTAATTTTTGCAAAAGATTTTTTCTATGTACTCGGTCCTCCTCAGTAAGTCCGTTTAAATTACTAACAAAAGTGTAACAAAACTGACATATCTTCGACCTGACCTGAGTTGTGTTGTTTGACATTAGTGACAGATATATGATATGAACTTGATTGTAATTGTTAATTTTGATGAATGTTTTATTTTCTTGTGTATTTATATGGTTCTGAAAAAAACTTAATTACATTAATTTTATCTTATATAAAAACATTATTTTGGGTTAAAAACAATCATGCACTCTTTACATTTATGATAAAATAAGATGATGGTAAGCTTTCATGAAAATACAAACTGTAAATAATCTTCATTGTAATTCATAATTTACCAATATTTTATTACGTGTTTAGTCCATACAGGGCGTTTAGATATTGTTGAAGATGAGCTAACCTATTTGTTTTCAAAATTACAGTATTTCTAAAACCTTGAGCTTAGGTAGTGCTTCTACCATTAGAAACATTACCAAATAGAAGATTCGTTGACATTTATTTCAATACCACAAGTTAATTCTTTATTTCCTTCTTCTATTTTTTCTTCGTTCACTTTGTTTATTTTAGAACAATAAGATATTGCATACACTAGCCAGTGCAATTGACAATCGGGAAGAAATTAAAAAACGCATTGAAAGTGGGAAAATAGTTCTCCGGGAACTTCTAACTTGTGTGGAAAATTGTCAAAATCGCTTTGGTGGTAGGTCTGAATTAGCTACAGAAGACGACATAAGGTGAGCAAAGGCATATCATACGATTTACATTTCATACAATTTACATTCAAATATTTTATTTACTTCTTTTAACTTACCAAAAAAGCTGTGAGAATGACCAACTAAATTTCTTTTTATTATGGTTTTTTAATATATATTTTGATTATTTATTGTTATCCCATAGATATGGCTCAGTACCATCTGATTACAGTGTTTTTATAAAATGTGGTGCAACCCTTTAATTTAAGTGCATATTAATGTAATGTCTTGATAACCTGCTTTTAATTAGTTTTTAATTATGGACTTAGTTGGTATGCCTTTAATAAATAAAATTTAATTAATAAATAAAATATGATTTTATGATATTTTATCAATTTCAATGCTGTAGAATCATTCATCTGTGTGAGAAATGGGAAAAAGTATTAAGTCATGGAATTAAAAGTAATCTGTCAAATTCAAGTATTCAGAGCCTGGTGTCAGCCGGCCTACAGTTTACCTTCAATATCACTAATGTTGGTGAGTGAAACATCTTTCCTTTGTAGAGTATTGAACCAGTGTCATTTTATTATTATCTCAATGTTTACAGGCAATTCTCTATGGAGTTACTGTTGTCTCCACCTAACTAAACATGAAAAAGAGAGATTTAAAATCTTATCGAGCATCAACACTCCGCTGGGTTATTTTAGAGCATTATTAAGGGCTGCACTCAATGAACGTTCCTTGGAAAGGTATATTGAAAGCATTTGAACTAATACAATACATAATATATTTCTTACATTGCATGAGATCCCTGTTGTTCACTACTGCCTCCTTACTTCAATTGGGATTCTAGGCCATTTTATTATATTTTGTTATGATTTAAATGTTACATATGTGTAATATTTTATTATTTAGGTATCTACAAAGCTGGATCAGTCACGGTCTTCTCTCAGAATACTATGAAGAGGGTGCTATAGTCAGAAATTCGGAAGCCAACCTGTTACCTGGTGTAGCTGCAGGTTAATGTCATTTATAAATATTATTTTAATCAATCACATACATATTTACATAAAATTTATTTAAAATGTATATTTCATAAAATGTGATGCAAAGTTGTTAATATTATATAAAAACTTAAATTCTTTGTTAGTATTTTGTAATGTGTCCTACACATTTTAAAATGTAAGGCAAAGCATTTTGTCCTTTGGCAGTCACTTTCTAGTATTATTAGTTTCCAAAATAATCGGCAACACAATGACCAGCTTAACTAGTCGGCGCATCTCTAATGAATACACATAAGGTCAACAGTTTAATGAAACATTGTTTCAGGCTTATCCACCATTTTGTTCGCCTTATCTATTGACAGAGCAGAGTTGAATGAATCACAACAAGCGAGCCTCATACAAAAAGCAGAGCATGTTATTCCCTTGCCCACACCCATTAAATCGTCGGGTAATCTAAAACGTAAACCATTGCGGCAGGTTATATCTTTCGATAAGGAAGAGCCGAAGAATGATAATATTTTAAAGAGTCCTCCGGCAACCGATTCCTCAGTACCGTCGTGGTATAGCGCTCCAGCCACGTGCCTCAACTCCCCCGACCCCGCGGCGGGCGCGCAGGCGGGGTCCGCCAGCGAGCCCACCAGCTCCGACTGTAAAAATACTTTCAGACACTTCTTCCCCGATGGCGTCAGAGGCCTCGATAGTCCAATGCAAATTCTCACTAAACTATCGGAGAGTGCGAAGGAGATATTTTCTAGTTCAAACAGTATAGAAACGAACAATATCGTTAAGGATGACGCATCCGATTTAAGTGTTAATTTATTAAAAATATATGAAAGCGACAGCGAGGAAGTGGCCGGCAGCATCGACGGAAGCAACTCCTGCTTGGAGCTCTGCTTCACCGAGGACGAGAGCGTCCCGGACGACAGGGCGGTCTATTCCGTATTGGAAAACAGAGAAAAGGAATACGTCAATTTACAACTTAAGTACAACGAATTTGAAATGAAGAGTAAAGAAAAAATACATAAGTTAGAAAAAGTTGTTTTAGATCTAAGCAAGTATGTCTTTCAGTATTTACCAGTACATCAACAATAGCTTACAACCACTCTATATCATTCTCAATTTAAAACTCATCAGTCATTATTTTTACAGAGAAAATGACAGATTAAAGGATCAACTACGGCAGTACATGTCAGCTGTTGAAATGGGCAAAGCTTTGAAAAGTAGTTCCGGTGAAGAAGAGCAAATAAACCAATATGAGAAAAAACTTGTTCAGGTTCGTTGTGAACAAGTGTGGCTCGTAGCGTAGTGCCGCGCGTCTTAGCTAACTGACCTCACAACAATCCTTTAGGTTTAACTTTCAGCGCTTGACAATATTTTAACATGTAATCGTTTCGTTGTTCGACTACGGTGCACCTGACGGCGAGGAGCGACGGCGTGTTTGATGGACAAACAGACGTGTTTCTCATTATGTTATTCTTATGCGTGGATTGCTTATTATCCACAAGTATACATGTCTTATATTATTTTATACTACGTAAACATTACATGTCGTTAAACCGTCTAGTTACAGACAAGTCTCTGGAATCAGAGGCATGTTCTCTCTCACGAGCTCCGTATGGGTTGTATGACTGACGGCATGCACGTGTTACAGGTCGCCGAGATGCACGCAGAGCTCATGGAATTCAATCAGCACTTACAACGAAGAATTCAAGACTTAGAAAGTACATCGGCTATAGAAATATTGGACTATCCAGAGTCCAACTTAAAAATACATATACCGACCGCTTTCCTAGTAGGAAAGAAATCTAATTCCTATCACGTGTACCAGGTGACTGAAATTATGTAATTCTTAGTTCAGGTTCTAGCGCTTCCACCGTTCATAATCGCACTCGATGTTCCGGCGTATGCATGGCTGTAGGGCATTTAGCTCTTTAAAATATATTTGAAGTTCTTTGAGGAAGGCGTAGCGATCTGTAGTAAAAATAGGTAGTGTTGTATATATTTTTATTGAAGAACCGACCTGCAGAAGACGGGAATGATTGAATCGAAAACGAAAGTTTTTAAGATTCGATGTCGTAGTCGCCCATGTTGGTCTAGAGTAGGTCTTCTAACTGAAACTAAAACCAATTGAAATAAGCATTATCATATGAGAAGACGCGTGCTTTGCTCTATATCTACCCATTTTCTAAGGCTTCTGTGGACATAACATCAATTTCTCTATACCCGTATTCATAATTAAATAATGCTTGTTGCTGATCCGTTTTTGCGAAATTCTTTGAGCAACTTCTTCACTCAATCTTGTCATGGCACGTCAGAAGTTACATTAGTCCTAACCAACACGGTTCCACTGAAGGCAAATCAACGGCATCAAACCTTTGTCAATAATATCTCGGATATACTTGATGCACATCACCCACACCTCGGTGGACGCCATGTATAGCTGTACTTTAGCTCGCGGAGTGGTCGACCTTATTCGGCTCGTTTAGCTCGTCTCTATCCAATACAGAATCTGCAGTTGTAGCAAGTGGCTATACTTTTTCATCTTTTCCTGCGCCTTTGGGCCTTCCTAAAGGATCGCATTGAGGTCATTTACTTTTTATCATTTTTGTTAATGACCTTGGAGAATGCTTTAAGCACTGCGAGTACTATTTGTTTGCCGATGACTGCAAATTCTTGATGGTTCAATGTTACTTACGGGAAGACGTCAACCGCCTTCATGCATGAACTCAGTTAAACGATACGGAACTGAATGCATCCCAAGAGTTCTTTTATTACATTCTTCAGAAAACTACACGCTTTCAGAACATATACAAAGTTAACGATCAAAGTTTTTCGGAAGTTACTTCAATAAAAGACACGACAGCAAATTAAATACGCACATTGAAAATATATGTGATTTTAAATCCTCGGGCTTGTTTCTGCGCGACACTAGCGACTTTAAGCACCCTGATCTGCAGTGACTCGGAAGATAATAGTGTTGGTTGGAACCCTTTATATGACGTGCGTGGTGAGCGGCTTGCAAGTGTGCGAACTATTCTTGTGGCTCCATACTTACGACTGCAACCAGGGAACAAGTCCCTCGCTGATCGGAGACGCTCACGCTCCTCAACTTCTCTCTCAACTAAATATCCACGCTCCATCCAGAGCCAAGAGCATCTAGGTTCAGTGTCTCCTGTACTTCCAAACACAATTCGAAACTAAATAAATTTGTCCGAGAATTCAGTGCAGCTATCCCAAAAGTTTTAAATATCTTTATGAGCAGTATTTGTGCTTTAAAATGTCCGTGAAATGTCATGTAGATTCCACCGACGAGTAACTTCTGCAATAATAATCGCAGACAGCATCACCTTCGCTCTTTATTATATTCCAATTTTATTTGATTGTTTTATCAGTACTATTGTAGTAGTCGCCGAGGTCGACGTTACTCGCTACTATGCTTGCAGTCTTCGCCTATAATTGTGGTAACACTTTGCTGAGTAATCAATAATTAATTTTTGTATCAAATATAAGTGTGTGTCAATAAATGTTACTAGGTTCCGCCTGCGGCTTCGCCCGCGCCCTGTGTATGTATTATTCCACCATAGCCCATTGTTATTCCAAAGTATAAGCTTTATGCCAAATTTAATTTACATGCGTTCAGTACTTTTTACGTGAAATATTAACAAACATCCATCCATCTATTCGCGTTTATAGTACTAGCAGGATGTACAAGATAAAATAATACAAAAAATTGGTCCAGAATTCTGTTACAAGTTTTGAAGTTATAAAGTCTACATTTTTGCAGGTGTTTTTGAAATTAGGTGAGGAGGAGTGGAACGTGTACCACCGGTACGCCAAGTTCCACGAGCTGCACTGCCAGCTCAAGAAGTGTCACCCCGACATCGCCAACTACAGGTTCCCTCCTAAGAGGGCGTTGAGGAAGCGGGTACATATTTGATTGATTGTTATGTGCCTATGAGTACTTGGATGGACTGTGGCACTGTGGCACTGAGTCCGCGACAGCCGCGGCCGCGTCTCCGCGTATTGATCGGCTCAATGGGGTACAATATTGATAACATTTGACAATCATGTTCAAACTCTATATAGAATATTAAATTTATAACAATGATAATATGCCCCAATCATTTAAATTAGAGTAATGTTTGAAATTCAATATCACCTTTAGTTGGGAAAATTCATATTGTTCCAAAAAAAATAACTGATACTTTTATAGTTTTTTCTATTTCTAAGAATAGCGTATTAATGCAAATGGTAAAGAAGTTCGTATGTCGTCAGCGTCGCGGTCGCCCAACCTTCATGTTCCTTATATTAGCTTTCAGTGCAGCGCGGGTGGTCAGTGCCCCGGGGCACACTGTAACTCCAATCAGTATCGGTCCCTCCTTCGCTCGGGGGGAAATATTCTTAAAACGAAAATAATCGGGAGATCGTTTCATTTTTATAATGGATGCAGAACATAATGTATTTTTTACACAGGACAAAATATTTTATTAGTTTTGATACTGAGTTCAGAATGAAACACCTTTCAAACTCAAATAATTTAATTCATGCAGGTATTTTCAATACACTTATAATCATAAATAGTCAATTAAATCTACCACCGTGTCGATAGTTGCTACAATAAAGAGAAGAGACAATAACGACGGTCGTAGCTATAGTAGGATGTTGTTAGTATGTTAAGTGGCGTTTGTGGCGCGGCAGGAGGCGGCGCTGGTGGAGCGGCGGCGGCTGGCGCTGCAGGCCTACCTGCGGCTCGCGGCGCGCGCGCTGCCCGGGCTGCGCGCCGCCGCCGACCGCGCGAGCCTCGTCGCGCTGCTGCCCTTCTTCGGGTCGGTACTCCCGCGCCGCTCACACATACACAATCACTCTCAAACACTCTTTCGCTTTCAACAGGATCAAAACTTTATGCAAAGTATCAACTCCGTAGTGTAGGTGGAAGTGGGTTTGATTAAGCTTGCAAGATTTGACCCGTAACAAACAAATATACGCTGCAAGTTAAATAAAAGCTAGTAAAACCCAGATGCCTATTTGGTAATCATTTCCGATGTTCTCGGTGCCGCTACCGATATACATATGTGTTGGATGACTTCCTGCCAATTTGAAGCTTTTTGTGGTGAGCCTTAAAAAAATAAAGAAGCTAAAGATTTCCTTTGGTGTTCCGAATATTAATTATTACATTTAAACACCTAAACATAATTCATACATATTTTCAGAAGCTCATCGACTACCTGTGAAAACGGAGTGAACAGTGTTCTGAGCCGGCAACAGTCGGCCGACTCGGTGGCGTCCTTCGGTGCTCTGTGATGGTGGCGGTGTGCGGCACTCGCAGACATGTTGGATCGTGTCAGTTAAAACTCAGGGCGCATCCGGCTGCACAGGAGAAGTTATATTTTTTGACGATATCAATGCGTAATAGCATGTAAAACATGTTTGTATAACTGTAGGTCCGACGTTCGGTAACGAACCATCTGTTTATGATATGGGTTGCGCCCGCTAGGTCCGCAATCGCCGCGCCGTCGGTCGCTTAGAAACTAGATAACCCTGTCTGTGGCCATAAAAGCATCTCTTAGCGCTTAATGTTTTATAAACGGATCCCTAAGTCAAAAAATGGTCATCCAGAGCGAGAATGATTTAAAACTCTTTGTCCAAATTTCCAGTATTAACAGTGCTGCAAAATTACAAGGGTTTCGAAATTACTACGTTAAATATTATGATATTTTTTATTTAAAATAACGTAGTATAATATGCCAACTGAACCCGACGTGCGTCGCTATCCATAAACTCATCAACCGTGTGTCCGGTCGATGTCATTAAGTACCGAAACCTATTTAAGAGAATTCTGATCAATAAAGGAACTATAAAGGGGAAACAAAAAAACTCACAACGAACAAACATTGATTTTTATATATAGACAGGTAGAATGTGGTAATGTAGCCCATTTTGTTTTCACATGTGACCCATTTTCGTGTTTTATTATATAATTGTTGATTTATATAAATAACCTCTATCAATCGCACGCCGCAGAACATTCAGAGAACAAACATCTTATATATAAAACAAGCACAAAATAACAGGCGGCCTCATCGCGACATTGCGATTTCTTACAGGCAACCCATTAGAGCAAAACGAGGTAATGCTATGTGGAAAGAGTAGCGGCGTAACACAAAGAGAAAAAGATATCTTTAATAATTTAATTAAACATACTTTGAATAGAGTATCAACTCAAGTGTAGCAGCGCCACAGCCGGCCGTCGCACTGCGACCGCGACGGTACTCAACTGATGCTGTACACGACGCTCAAGGACGGAGGAACAAAACAGAACGATATTCGGATAAAGAGGAAGGTTACATTTGTTTGGTAGGTATAGGTATTTCACCTTTACCTTTAGAAGAGAAAGACTTTGCGACTAAATACAGTCAGTTCCAACCGCATTCGAATGGATGGCCCTCACGTGGCTGACAACATCACGCAAATTGAGTAAAGACAAAACTAGGACAGTCAGGGGTTGGAT
>DWJZ01003599.1:0-16740 GCA_018249125.1 Asbolis capucinus
AATATCTATTTAAGTATGTATTTAAAAGTATATATGTATGTTTATCAGTTATCTGATCACCATAGTACAAGCTAACTCTTAGTTTGGGGTCAGATGGCCGTGTGTGAGTTGTCCAATATTTATTATTATTCTTATTATTTTAAACTATTTTCCCGCCGCGCTTCCCCCGCGTGTTATGTTCATAAAAATAACCTATGTATTATTACAAACGATATTCTACATATTACTACACCAAATGTAAAACAAATTCGTTTAGTAATATTTCCGTGAAGCAACAAACATCCATCTATCCAACCTCACAAACTTTCTCATTCATACTATCAATAATAGCGTTATAAACCAGCAACGTCATTGCATGCATTGGAACTGCACATTGCAATGGAAACTAAATAAAAGATATGTACACGCGCTACATAAGTAAAATTCCATGTATTGAATATGACTAATTACAACAACACCAGTATAACGATACCTGCCAGCAGCGGCCGCCGACATTGATAACATCATTATAAACAACTATAGATTATACAGAACTCCATAATAGATCACATACTATCCTCGTAGTTGTGATATCACAATTACAATCAAAATACTTATTCCTAACATAGTAGAACATTCGAAAACTCAATTCTTTCAATCAAACACACAAATGATTTGTCTCTCTGTTCGTTAAGTTTATGAGCACATTTAGTTTTAACCTAACCTTATTTAACGTAAGTTAAGTGCAGTTACTAAAAATAAATATTTTAGTATTTTTTTGTAAAAGTACCACATCCACGTAAAGTTGTTTCGGGACATGATAAAACTAGCTCTCATCATTGAGCCATCAGCTCACTCGGCGCGGACAAGTCTTGATAACGATAATTAATCATGCCCGAGCGAACCAAATGACCATTAGCTGGGTGCTGATTCACGCACCCGGCCGCCACTGCCGCCACTGCCGCCACCCGGTGGTCGAGCCTCGTAAACAACCCTGCCTCGATGGCGCTCGTTTCAAAACTTCATGACTCCAGATAACGTTAAGAATTTGCCAAATTGAGTGACAACAGCTGCCTTGCAACTTAATTTCGGCTACAATGGTCAGTGTAATAAATTCTGTGGTCGTGTGTGGCTCGTTTACAGTCTGTGCCTCATTAATTGACGTTTGACAGGTCTTTCACAACAATCAGCGGGAGCGAATTGTCGCGCCCGGATGTCCGTCAATAAGGAGCAGACGTCTCAATCCCAACTTCCGGATTGTTCATTTATTTACAGATGCATAAGTACCAATACTAAATTGTGGGGAGCTCGATGGCTTTGCATGTCCCGACGGTCCGTGTCGATCGTAAGTGATCAGCGAAGTTAACTGATCTTATAATGAATGGGTGACCGCTAGTAACAAAAATTTAGCTACCATGTGAAGTCGTCGTTCGGAATTGCCTGACTAATTAGTAGATCCAATGGACCCTGTAGTGACATGGCCTCTTCCTCACTACTCGGTAGCGAGCCAATAATGGGTTAACCAAATTTAAACTATTTTTTGTAGTTTGGGAATGAGCTCCAGAATAAAACTATCTAACCTGTTGTACAAAGAACACTTTAAATCGATTGTCGATCACAAACAACAATGTAACTCAAAAGACTTTACTTACTAATAACTGTTATCTTGGTACATTCCAATTCTAGTTCTAGTTTTTCTTATAACATTTGGACAAATCGGTTTCCTTTCCAAAACTTTTGTTGTTAAATGTTGTTTGAAGAAAACCTGTAAAAGTTTTTCTATTTGCAGCGAGTACCGGGCCGGACGGGCCTGGGGCGGCGGGGACGGGGCTCTAAGTGAAACGGACAAGCGACGTAGTCTCGTAATAAGCGCTCGGTATCGATTTTTTGATTTAACTTCCCCCTGCAGATAACGTCGCAGGTAACGTCCGCGCGGCGCACTCACCGCTCTCACTCGTTGTTCTTTAAACTATACTGAGCTCTTTCAATGCGGATCGTTATATTAAAATGTTAACTGTATTTACTTGGGCTTTGTTTTTAGATTTATAAACCAAAGCAGACGGAGTTATCTTACTAGTGTTGCTGTGAGGATAAAAAAGTGTCAAATCGAAATAACAAAATAGTATATACTACCAACCGTAACAGCTATATTAGAGCAGTTCCGGAGTGTCGCCTAAATATGTTCATCTCAATATAATGTTATAAGCGGATTAGAGAACTATAGAAGAAGAACGATCACCTGAAACTCAAAGAGGCACAAAGCAGTAATATATCGGTCCTATAAACATGGCAGTCAATTAGACAATAGGACGAATGCAGCCGATAAAAAAGTCCAATAAAAATAGTGTGTCATTAATATTGATATACGGCGAGCAGGACGAGGCTCCTTTGATTGGGCGGCGATTTATTGTGCGGAAATTCCGTTACTCAGTAATATATCCGCCCCGCATTTTGTTCGTTTTCCCTATTTTACAGAAAAAAGGGCGCGTGATTTCTTAATAGAGAATTGGAAGCGGCTCTCCCACGCGACACAGCACAACACAGAGACGCACCAACGCTACCGGGAACACGAGCGTGCTGCAACACTCGGCCATGCTTGTGTGTACTGGGGCGGCCACATGACATGGCACATGAAACAGGCAAATGAAATGGAATGAAACGATGGACGGTATTTTGTGAAGATCCACAGTATTGTATTGGTATAGGATTTTGCGTAAAATTTGTAATAATGAATTAAATTATTTGTCATGAATGGGCAATGAGTGACAAATGTGTTTGTGTGATTTGTTACCGAATATACAATAACATAGGTCGAGAAATTTTGAGAAGACTCAATATGTGTGTAGAAACGCATTTGATATATTGCGAAAGAAGGATGACTAAAAGAATTTGTGAATAAATTCAACTTTAAAATTACATGAGTCGAATGTTTACAGGATAAAGTTCTGTACCTACAATTTACGCCCTTTTTACAACTCGGCACTGAAGGCCTGCAACAAGCAGTAACTTTCACCTCCGTTATAGGTAATGGCCATAATGTTTGATAAAATCATAAAAGAAAATTAGCGAGCACCATCGATAAGACCGCCGCCCCGCACCGTCCCGCACCGTCCCGCGGAGCACGGGATCGAGACATAACCCCAAAATGCTCGCATCCGCCGCCGATGATATATGCGAGGGTATTTCCTGACACCGGCCAGTAGCTACTTGATTTAGCGGAAAGTCAGATAAAACCTAATGCGAACAACAAAAAATATATCACAATACCCACGCCATAAATATGACGGCCTGTCGTAAACCTTTATGTCTGTGCGTCGTCGTTGGCACGAGAAAAATGGAGCTTGCGATACAAATAGAAAAACTAAATCATTTTTCTGTGAGACACGTACCGGAATCTGCGCGAGTCACCGAGTTACCCGTGCCGGCGCTAACGTGTTTATTATCCGCGCCGTAAAATATATAATTAAACATGAAACTAAATATGTTTACCAGTTACAACACTTATCATCTATCTATAGTATAACCGTTTACTAGTAAGATACTAACACAAACCAACCAAAAGATTAAGTTTATAATCTTGTATTTACGAGTTACCTTTCTAAGAATATTTAGTAGTTATTATAAAGGTGTAGAGGAATGTGTGCAATCAAAGAAATATTGTAATTATTACAATTTATAAAGTAAAAATAATGTAAGTTTAGTTTAATATGTATTGATTGTCGGGGGCACGTGACATCAGGCAATAACGGGAATGAAGTTGTTCGCGAGGCGCATCAGGAACTGGCCTATTAATATTCGTTAGGTCTACAATATAATGTGTTTATTAGCGCCGACTTTAGATCGGCAAGGCAGGCCGCGCCAGGGCTGCCCGATGTCTAAACATATACTTATCAACTTTTTTTTATTACATTCTAAATACTTTTATTAAAAAAAAACATTTCTATAGTAGCGAGTTCCAATAACTTTTGTCGTTTTATAACAACTATTTAATATTCTAAATTTTATGTATATTATTTTGTTGCTGCCCCTAATTATTCATTTACTTTTTACTAAGATCAAAAACGTAGAAAGATATCTAATAATTTAGCCAATACAAGTAATTGTCTTGTCTACATATATCTATACTAATAATAAAACTGTAACGGAGTCAATTCTGTACATTAAGTTTTTTTTTTTTATTTTGATGCAAGGGAACTTTTTATCGATGTAGAACATTTAACGAACATTTTTTTTATTTATTGTCTGTCTGTTCGAGTTTCATGTAGAAACCACTGGACAGATTTAGATGAAACAAGCTAACGCTTAGTTTGGGATCAGATTACCGTGTGTGAGTTGTCCAATATTTATTTATTAAACTTGGCATAATCGTAGTTTAAAACTCGAGATGGTTATAAGATAAATTTTATTACAGGAGACCAATAGACCAATTTCGATGAAATTCAGCATGTTCGTGGCTTATTTAAGAACAATGGTTATACTTTTTATCCCAGTAAACTGGTTTATTCCCGTGGGATAACAGGTAAAACTTAATATGGCAACTCTGGAACCACTGGACAACTCTTCTCTCGAAGCGAAGCGAGGGCAAATTCTAGTCCCATATACTTCTTATAAAATGACAACAATATTTATAATTTTTCAAAACTGTAACGAGCCAGCCCTATGGCTCGGCAGGGCGTGCGGCGGCGGCGGTTGACCGCAGAATGGCCTCAGCGCGTGCCAAGTAAGCTCAACGACGTGCTTCAGACCCACGACAGCAACAGCAGCCACCACGACCTGTACTTACTGGATTATAGAGCCAACCATATTAAACTCATTAAAATATTAATGGACTGTGAATGGAATATTAATGGACTTTGAGAAAAGTCAACTCAAAGTCAAAACCGAATAAAAATTAAAAAATATAATAAAGTTATATTAATCGTACAGACTGGAAAGCGTACAATATACATATTAATGTATGAATTAAATGTATACAAGTTTCAAAACTAAAGTAATTTAACTCGAATACAAGCTAACGCTTACTTCGGAATCAGATGGCCGTGTGTGAGTTGTCCAAATAGATTTATTATTATTATCTATGGGTTACCGGACACGTTCGCCCACATACATACACACATTGATATATACTACATTTGTCGATCTCCTATCGATAATTTTATCATCTTATGATAAATTTGGGAACTTCCACAATTAGCAAATGATTCCGCAATTAGCTTCTATAATGTTAAATTAGGAACAATTGTTAAAATAAACACAATTTCCCGGTCAAATCGTAGTGCCTCCGAGACCAAAGAAACTGAGAGAAGTCAGTACAAGATATTAAATACCTCTCCGTTTATCAACCAAACAAAATGTAACCTGCCTTCTTATATTAATCTCCGGCTATGAATGAATAGCAAATTGTTCAAAGTGACGACACACAAGATGTCTTTTTATATTGTCTCGGGGAACTCCGCGGCATTGGAACAACCAGCCAGTAAGCCCCGATGATGGTTCCAAATACAGATAATCAGACATATTTATACAGTAGCGGGCGGTCGAGCTACGCTCGGTCTTTACTAATTAGTAACATATATCCTAGCGTTCTTCCAGATAAAAAAAAGAACCGATAACACCATCTCGTTTTAAATTATTATCTAAAATAAAAATGAAAGTCTTTTCGAAGAATTTTAAACCGTAACTTATCTATTCTTTAGCCTAAAATCCTTTGGTTACAATTTTCACTAATTTTCAGTGTAATTCGCTATAAACGGATTGTATAATATTTATACAACTTGCAATATCAGATAAAATCTTGTATAAAGATGTACATAATATAAATGTACATATTATCAAATAAAGGAAATGTATTCGTATGCTGTTATTTTAAACATACCAAGGTCATTCTGCGGTGGAACATGCAATGCATAGCACATGTTTGTAAACAGTAGGTGCCTTCCGGGCCACACGAGGCGCGCAGAGTGCATCCTGCGAGGCGTCGTTATCTCGTTTCAAGTCGGGTGCACACTGACCGCGATACCATCCGATACGAGCCGCCGCCGCCGTCCATCATAACTCATCACCAGACGCTTACACCGACAATATTGGGTTCCTTCTTGTTTGTCCTATACCCAGTTAGTTTTACTCAACATTTCTGTAGAAACAGATAAATGTAGTTATCCTAATATGTATAATAGGATTTTATTTTTACTAGTTTTTTTTTTAAATACCTATTGTTTTCATGATTTCAACCTACTAACATCCTTAACAGCTGTAAACTCTACATCTTGACATTACTCTGTACCTTCACTAGTTAATCTATGTCTTGTATGGTACACAAGATTTAGTTCCTCGCTAAAAGTTCACAGAAGAGGCTGTATGAGTGATGTTAACAGGCGCTACCACACCAACGACCGATATATTTAGTGTTCGTAGAGTCGGAAGTGTAGAGATGGCGTGTCACACTCAATGAGTTCTGATTTCAAGTTTTATTCAAGCCTACTATGGACCTAACCATAATAAAATCTATACTAATTTGTATTTTGTATGTTGGTTTGAGAAGTAAAAAATACTTTTATCATTAAAATCCTCCATTATCAATGGCCGACATACGATATAAAATATTTTCAAAAACGTAAGGAATCCTTACAAAAAGTCGATAATGTAACCCAACGAGTGAAAAAAAACCTTATATCGCGTACACTACGGAAATTATTAAGCAAAGTTATGCAATATAATTAACTGTTACAATTATGGCACAATAACTACGTTTTTGTGGAAATTGTATTCATAAAATTATGAGGTACGTAGTAATCTTTTGTTATAACGTTCTCATTAATACACATTACGTAAAAATGCAATTGTCTGCTTATTACAGTTCGAGAGGTAAACAGGTGTGGCGGTGCCTGTGACGAGGCGGTACCTGTGACGAAGGCGGAGGAACTGCGAGTGTTAACATGGGGCCCTCTGGCACCATAAAGCTGCCAACTTTGTACCTCACGTGTCGCCTATTCAGCAGTGACAGGAGGCGACGGAGTGAAGGCAGTATTTGTTGTGTATCGCGTTAATCGGCTTACTACCCGATTCAACACTTCCATTGAGCCTTTAGCGACAGAATTGAAGGCGTTTGGAGAATTCATCGAAATTAATTGTCAGTTTGTTTGTCCATTGTAGCTCTACCGACGGCTCGAGCTTTGTGCGGATCGTTATTATTTATTTAATAAACGGCGACATCTCTTTGTTGGATTCGATCGACCCGAAGGCGTTGGCTCCCGACGCAGGGGATTTACCGACACAATGCTGCCTCCGATCATGGCAATAATAGCCTCCATTTCTTAGCCTCGTGTCAATGGCAACTTAGGTTACTTTTATGAATTAAAACGTTGTTTGTAGCAAATTATAAAATATATTACCATTCACTATTAAATTAGCAACCGTGGTTCCACGGTGTCAATTGACCATCTATGTACATATGTATTTATGTATCTTGGCCGTGGTCGCCTAATATAATAAATGAAAAAAAAGAATATCAATGAAGCTTCTAATATTAACCGGCTGGAAGAGCAAAAGCAGATCTTCAACTATCTCAGTTTGTTTGCTGTTGTTCATGGTCAAGTGGTGTAATATATAGCAGGTGATAACGAGAGACACCGAGTGTCTTCTCGTACGGCAGCCTTACTATAGGTCTCATACTTTGCCCCATCTCGTACTCTAGGACTTAAACATTCAAAATGTACAATGCCTATAGCACAAAATAATAAATTGAGAAAATTATCGCGATCAGAGAAGCAATTTGATCTTGTATTACAAACGAACAAACATACACGCAAGCAAATATAAATTTTCTGCTAATTTCTATTCAGTTAAATTTATACAACTTTTTATTTTTCAACGTTTTAATTTTATTTTAAAGTCTTAATAATTATTGATACGTTTTTCTAATAACGGCATTACACATGAAATAGACCCACCTACACTCAATGCAAATTCGTTCTGAATTTTTTTCCGAAACAAAAATCATTAAGTTTTTATGGAAAAGTTTCAGATCGATTTATAAATATATATATTTATACGAGTAGAAATAGTCTTACCACTGCGAGATGACTCCATATGATGTCCTGACTAAGATGAATATTCATATTTGTCTTTATTTCCATTTTATCCGCATTGAGTCGGTGCTGTAGGTTGGTCTGCTAACCAATCATTTAATATCAGATTTATAATATTCACCAGACTAGACAGATATTTATTTATAATATTTATCGGATATATAACCTTTTAGATAATAACAATTTTATATTCGTTTTTGTTTCGTTGTTTCAAATTTAATGTAAGTACCAAAATCGCCTTAATATTTTTTTACATGTATATTTTTCAAAAGAAGTGCAAGGAAATTAATTTTTACCTTATACCGCCATTGTTTTACCTTCTCGGTATTTGTAAAGATATGTATTAAATAATTTTACATGTGAATTGATTGACAGGTGGCAGGTTCATATTTTACATGGTTCAATAAGTAGAGAGTAGAACAGGTGCAAGGAAAACAGCTCGAGTTGGCTAACAAGTACGAGTATGTCAGTAATCGGGTCGCAGCTATCGCACTCGGCAGCGCGCGATTAGATAGCTGCGGGACCGGCAAATATTGAACCTGCCAACAATAGCCAGCACACCCCCCCACCTCCCACCTCGCCGCGCCACCTCCACCTGTACCTCTTACAGCGGTCGACATGCGCCAATACCAACCATTTTAATAGTATTATAGCAGGAACATCTTTATGTTATGCAGGCAAACAAGCGCTCGTACCACGGCGTGTTGTATCGGTCGTAAGCAATCGGATAAGGTAAACAAATTCAGGTGCGGTCGATCGGTGGGTGAGCGTTAGTGACAAAGGTTTCTTAAGCGCTTCCGTGCTTTGTAGGGCACGACAAACTGCGGCCTCGGTTGTTATTCCATAAAATCAAGAGCGCTTAAGCTGACGGTCCTAACTCTTGTGACTTCCGAGTGTAAGATTTTGCGACTCTTGGGTTGGCAACGTACTGCAGTATGCTCTAGGCCTCAGTTGTAACAAGAGAGGCTCGTGTCCAGTAGTAGATCATTAATAGGCAAGGCAAAGAGAAAGCCAGATAGAGTAGGAAATAGTTGGCTATATACATTTCTAATCGACCTACGATTCCATAACTTTAGTACCAAAACGAACGTTTGTATATTATTGTTCGCTGCTAACTTATCTTATTCACTCTGTTGTGAACAGATACTTCTCTCCTCAGCACGTAGGGCTGCTAGGGCATACTCTGCCACGCTGCTCCAGTGCCGAGTGCAGTATAGAGCCGTAAACATTACGGAGGAGAGGACGACGCATGTTGACTCAGTGCTGTCGTTGAAATATGTAGTTTGGAGAACTTGAAACCCCAGGACGACGTTACCTTTGAAGGTGTTCGATGATGTCATTCTCACTCTCCTTATTAATGCGTCAACTTTAACTCACAATCTTCAATCCTAACAGACATCTCTTTTCAACTTGTTGACGAGTATTTCTGTATAATGTTAAATCGTGTTTTAACAACTTTATTTCTTTAAATTGCCAATTGATTATATATTTTAACAAAAAATAATAGTAGCCAATGCTAAGGCGTTCTACAACCTATTATTTTACACAAAAATTCTATTAATAAAGCTAATTTTCGTGTATGTATGTAATTTTCTGGAAAATCAAAAGTTGCTCAATGACAATTTTGATATAATTAAAACAAATACATTTTCTCTATTAATTTATATTCACATAATAATTTATATGTAACATTTTTACAATTTAATTATAATACAAATACAAGGTGGATAAAATTAACACAAAACTATTGTTATATAATTTATTATAATTATTATAATGATATAATATAACGGGCTATATACTATTGTATTTTATCCAGAATGTTAGTTCCACCTCTAGTTTTAGTATATTGAAATATTTTTGATTTTACTGGCACGTTATTATTTTAATTTAATTTCTATGCTAGGTGTTCACTAGGGTTACAACAGCATCACCAAATGTATACATTTCTAGATAACGGTAGCTACATCTCCACACAGGACTCTCGGTCCCAAAGCTCCCTAATATAATATGGTATCCAGTTCTAACCTCCCTCTGTACACGTTATCTATCTAAACCACTAATTATATATAAATTTACTCTTTATATATATAACTTAAATGTATACAGATATATAATTCACCGGCGTGGCTGCCGCACTGTGATAATGCTGTACCTTACAACTAGATATTGCAATGTCATAAAATCTGGTCATTTCATAATATATCTTAGGCCTAATTGTTTTAATGACTTTTTACAATAATATACAAAATGGAATGTATTCAATCACTAATGTCTCCTCAGCTTGTGGCGGCTGCCTCCGCAGTGGAGGGCATCCGAGATCCGAACCCAAGCCTTCATTACGTTTCATACATTATTTCGAAAGCTCGAAAAATTAATAGGAACTCCAGACACCGTAACACAAACTTAGTTTAAAAATAATACTTTCTGTGTTAATTTTAGTATTCGAGCTAGTTCTAGTGCAGTTGTGGCGTCCTTGTTACTAAACTAATGTTTTTCTACATCATCAAATATGATTGAAATGAAAGACGCCGCCGATCTGTTTCCAACCGGCCGTCTCGCTCCATCTTATCATCGGCACACAATCGATTGCATGGAGCATTGATAAGAACCATCGCTGCCACAACCTTACGTTACCAATAACACGAGATCACAAACAAACTACATGTTCAATACGACGACGAGGAACGTCCACGCTACTACGACTGGGATACCACTGTTACACTCAACTCGGCGACGGTATTACCACCAGCAGCCGGGCTGCGGGGCGTGCGGCCCGGCCCCGGGCTGGTGGTGCATCGGCTGGTAGGGAGGGAGCGATATACCCAGCGGTGGGAGACCGTCCGGCTTGCCCAGGCAGGGCCGGCCGTCCTTCACCAGCACGGGGACAGCGACCCGTCTCGGGGAATTCAACCCTCCGACGTTCAAATCGTGCGGCCCTTTCTCCTGAACAGCTCTCTTCGTCTTGTACCTGTGGTTCTGGAACCAGATCTTGACCTGCGTTGGCGTGAGGCGAATGAGACTGGCCAGATGCTCTCGCTCGGGGGCCGAAAGGTACCTCTGCTGTCTAAACCTCCTCTCCAGCTCGTAGGTTTGCGCCTTGGAGAATAGGACGCGGCGTTTTCGCTTCTTATGCGCCAGGCTGGGGTCCGCGGAGGTCGGGGGGTGGTCGTGGTCGTCCTCGTCGTGGTCGATGTCGTGGTCGACGTCGTGCTCGTGGTCGGGGTCGTGGTCGTGCCGAACGTCGGCGGGCGGAGGGGAGGGAGCCGAGGCGCCCACGTACGACAGTTCGGAGGCTCGGGAGGTGCTGTCCGGACTCGCTTGCTGGCCAATCACACCTGCGACAATTGAAATTTCATTCAATTTTGATTTTTGAAGTGAAATAAAAGAAAACAAAAACAGTTACAAGTTGCTAAAATCTGGGCATTCATGCTGAATTTCCTGCAGCTGTACCATGTATGTAGGTATATGATACCCACTACATGGCAACTCCTTATAATCTTTCCCATTTTCTCAAATTGGCACAAGTAATGCCATACTGTGTCATTTGCCATGCCATACTAATGTAAACCTGATTAATTGTTAATTTTTTTTTATATAATTGTACAATACCTAACTGATATATTGGTCTAAGTGCATATAAATTTATTGGACAGCAATCAATAAAGAAATCTACGGTAATTCAAATAGTTTATGTATTACTTGTTTTCATAATGTACGAATGGAAAGTTAAAAACTGAATAATAGAATATGCAAACAATAATAATACTGAAACCCCAAATGATTGACAGTTTATTTAAAGTTTAATAACAGGAGCGAAGAGAATCGAATGTTACCAACAGAACCATAGTTACCAGGGGTACATAAGCAGTAATGCGTGTTTCGTGTAGCACTAAACACTCATTCAAATCTCCAGCTAATCTGTTGGGGTCGGGCTGTTTAACTGCAACCAGGCAGCCGGAATGCTCGACAAAAAATCACAAATATTACATTGTTCCGATTCACCCCTCGCACGTTCGAGGCTTTTTCACACGGATATGATAATAGAGGGCGGGCGTGAGGCTGGGCGTGGTGCGCCGGAGGGAGACACCCACACGCAGGCAGCTGCCTCCATTGTTCGAGACGAGGCTCGCCGTTACCTTACTGACGCGAGCGGAGCGCTATCTGACACCTTAAATAATAACGGGCATCAATATATGAAGACGCATTACGACGAAACGTACACCGACACTGTATACAGTGTTCTATCTTGGCACAAGATGGCTGATAACAGCTGTTCATTAACTCTCGGTGTATGGCGAAGGCGGGGGAAATGTAGTGCATTTTAAAATAGTAGTTAAAACCTGTGTCCAACACAAACTCTTGGTTTTAAAGTAAAGTGTAAAAGTAAAATAATCGATTTATTTTAAAAGTTGCCCTCAGATTCGTGCCTACAATAATTTATTCAACTGTTTCATTTATTAGGTTATATCTTAGCTACGAATAAACACCTACTTATAACACTTGAATTATTTATGGTAGTTCCAAGCGTAGTAGCTGGAAGTGACCCTTACAGAAGCTGATTAAATAAAATAATGTAATAAAAACAAGAGTAGACAATCTCGCAAATTAACTTTACTTACGGCCTTCTCACTCTACAACATCAGTGGCCTTTGTTACGGAAAGTTTGCAAAAAAAAACCTCTTATAGAGAGATATTTGACAGCAATATGATTCTGGAACCTACATTGTTCTCAAATAGATGGAAGAATATTTATTAGACGTTATTTTATAAGGCGATTGCAACTAAGATTGGCATGTTATTATGTCCCATATACATGAATTTATAACCTATTAATTAATGAGAAGTACTTTCGCAACTTTCATCGTTTTAAAAAAAAATCTTTTGTCCTAAAAGTAATTTTATTAGTACTATCGATCAGTGTCACTAAATAGCTAGGGGTACTGCACAGAGCAACATTGTCTTGTAAACAGGAAGCGATTCCCAGCGGACAATACGCGAGCAATAAAATGTATAACTGTCGTCAAATAATGAACTAATAGCGTCCCTAACAGCCGCAAACACGGTGTAATTGATAGGCGACAGCTGCGGGGTGCTCATGGCGCCCTCTACCGGCGGAGCCCGCTACCAGCCGCGGGGCGTGATGGACCCCTCCCGGCCGACCCCACACGATTTATCTTTATCCAACACATCGTTTAAAGCCACTATCTTCGCAAATTGCCGTTCCCGTAGCGGCGTGACAGGCTCGCCTTTAATGCTATATTGTTGAATGAAACGCGGATAAGCTGGAACTTTCATCAAATTCCAAAGTAGGTTACGTTTCGAACCTACATATTTTACTGTACTTTATATGGTAGGTACAACTGCAATTTATACAAAACTAAAATAATATACACTCGTACCGACGTCATGTTGTGGTCTGTTTAAGATTAATTTAATAAGTCATCAGGGAGGCGTGGTCCTTCGTTCTATGGTTATATTCTTCTGTTTTTTACGTTCGTACCATTCCTAGTTTCCTATTCTCTATATCTTCTTTAAATATACTCTTTTCCCTCCTTAATATGACCTACCTACTACCAACGACGTCTGTACAAGACGTGGTCTACATATATAATGTCTTTTGATGTACCGAGTGGAGCTGAGCCAAGTAGAATTATGAAAATATGTAGAAGCTCATACTGAAGCTGAAAGTAACGGGAAAACGTAGCAGAGACACAATAGTATGGCGCTGGTAGGAATGCGTGTAGCGTCGAGGAGATGAGTGAAGCGGTTCAGAAGAAATAAGATGAGTAGGTATACAATACTCTTACTACTCTACCTCGCAGGTTAATTGATGCATTTCTCCGTTATGAATCTAGATTAAAGCGATGCAGATATTTGTGACAGTGTCCATCTCATCTCCACTCCGGCCTGCTTCAATGGTAACGCAGCCTTTATCTTATTAGTCGGAACTATAACTAACCTTGGACTTCAAGCTATGGTTTGCTCACTATTTAGCACGGTACTCTCCTCATATTGAAGAGGCCTGGAGCATAGTCCACCAGGCTGCTCCAATGCGAAGTATCCGAATTTTTTGTGTCGCCCGATAGTCTCCGACATGGCCTAATGATTGCTATCTAACGACAACAACGAGGACAGACGACATTACGCGCCCTCCGAAGCACGGAAGCGTTCATGAATTTTTTGTCACCAGCTGTCTCCCATCCTCCCACCAACCGCGGTTGCCGTTTGCTTACTTTTTCGATCGCTTACAGTCGAAGCAAGTCACGGATATAAACCTTTGAAACCTATATAAGCCGCTAAACTAATAACCAGTACATTCAACTACAACGCGGCGACAACACCCGCGGCTGTAAAACACTGATAACCAATCAATCACGGAAGACAGTATTTTTTGTTGAACAAGCAATCGAAGGTGCTCACGATGAGTGCCGAAATATTTGATAAGCGATAAAAATAATTAATGACAACTACAGATTAGCGGTGAAGGCACTCCACTTCAATCGAACATTCGAAAATAATCTGCGGCTCTCGAGCGCCTGCCGAACACCCATTACCGTCGAGTGGGTCACTATATCTCGCTTTTATGAACCTACTTCAAAAAAACGAACTTCTGTATTCGATCTGTATCTACATACATATATATGTTTGTATACTCTCGATTTACTCAACAATTATTATCCGATTAGATTGCCTTTTGATTGGTTGAAAGCATATTTTACAAGGAAGATTTCAGTATATGAAATACCGCCCGCGGCGACTGTTACTGCAGATTACTGACGCGAGCTCTATGTATCTATCATATAGAATAAATTAATAAGTACATTACGAGTAAAGTTCCTTAAAACGGATATTTATTTCTATAAAGTGTCCCATTTTTTTTGTTCTTATCTACTTATTAAGCCAATGCTTAGCAATCACCCGCCCTGGAGATCAGTAGCGGTAATTCCACGGCCAAAACCAACCATAATGTACGGTATTACCCCGCTCTTACTACATTACATCAATGAACACAAACTAAAATTATACAAATGACTATTATGCGACATTAAGTTTACAAATACCCCCAGTGATAGATCCTGGAATACTCCTAGCTATACTAGACGTAAATTCGATCTGGAATTTGTTAAATTTGTACGGTAAACATTCCAGATCGAATTAGCCCCGAGTATAGACAGATATATATATGTTCCAAGTACAGAAATGGATCGGTTAAATGTTTTAATGTACCGACTGTAAGGGACGGAATAAACCACTTGTGTCACTTTTATCTTGATCATTCGATAAATATGTTTTCTGCGGCGTGACATTAAAGATAGTCACTCTAACCAATATACTGCTTCCCATTTATATATTTATGTTATTTATTAAGCCAAGATTGAACAACTTTGCCAGCCTAGGCGGAAATTATGGTACTCCATCGGAAGACGTCTCAAGGGAACATTGTACCGGGATCAACAATAACAGCCACCGTCACACAGACACCTCAACATGCCAGGACAAGTAACAGAAGAAAGAGAATGATGACTCAGAGAGGGGAGAAAAAGAAGACGATCTTTATTTTTCACAAAGGCAACAAACGAAAGAGAAGAAATTCAAAAGATGTGCAGAAGAAGATAATAATTTTAACTCTTGTTAAAATTTTGCATCGTCCTAATGTCACTGTCAATTGTACTTTATAACATATGTAGTTTTTCCGAACTGGGAACTTTAAGTGACATAGGTATTATTCCAGAAAAAAATCCGATTAAATGTATCCTGTCCATGTTCAATGAAACAAAACGTCATGTCTATAAACTGTGCTCGGTATGCTGAGAAGAAAATGTACGTTATAAAAGAAGTGACTTCCAATTCATGCAATCCTGACTAGAAATATAATACATAAAACTCTAAATAACAATTATGTTACACTTGAGATGGTGATAAAAAATTGCCTATTTGTTAATCTGAACTACTTATAATCTATTTCTACCAAAATTTCACTCAGATTCGTTCAGTAGTATTTTCTTGACGTATCATACATATATACGTCCATTTATGAAATGCGCAGGATGTCTCGCAATGTAGAACCGTGTGTAAAACTGTGAGGCCTGTGAATAGTGTGTAACTTGGTTGTGTTGTCGCAGTTGGCATGTCTAGCTACATGACTACACTAGCTACACGATAACAGTGTTCCAGCGGTATCGGGCTGGTCGCGATACTGCTGGCATGTCATCTAAAGATCTCTCGATAACTCATTTCACAATGTTGTTATCGCCGGCAGCCGACGGGTTCATTTGCCAACATGTTGGAGAACGATATAATAATTTTAAATTGAGTGTTACCCACACAGCTTTTAATATTTTAGTATTATAGTGTACTACAAGTTCCGCGTGGTATTAGTTTTGATAAAAAGTTGCCTATGTCACTCTCCAGACCGTCCACTATCTTTCACGTGAATTCGTCACTCCGCTTTGACATGAAAGGCGAACTAACACACACACTTTCACATTTATAATATTAGTATTTATTTTATGCGACTTCTTTACTACGTTAAGGACCTAAGAAAGATTTTTTTAAGTGCATATCAATTTTTAAATGCACAGACATTTTTAAATGCTCAAACATTTTTAAATGCACAAAATTTTTTTTAATGCACAAACATTTTTTAATGCACAAACATTTTTAAATACAC
>DWJZ01003600.1:0-16738 GCA_018249125.1 Asbolis capucinus
TTGGCAAAACTGTGATGTTCATCAATTTGGCAAAACTGTGATGTTCATCAAGTTGGCAAAACTGTGATGTTCATCAAGTTGGCAAAACTGTGATGTTCATCAAGTTGGCAAAATTGTGATGTTCATCAACTTGGCAAAACTGTGATGTTCATCAACTTGCCATCTATATTTTATTGAAATAGTTTTTATTAGACATACATACTGTGACAGGGTCAAGTCTGTACATTAAATATTTTATGGAAATTTTGATGCAGAGAGGGTTTGTTATCGTCATAGAGACCAAACATTTGTTTTGGATTTATTGTCTGTCTGTTCGAGATTTACACAAAAACCACTGTACCGATTATGATGTAACTTGGCATAATCGAAGTTTAAAACCCGAGGATTGTATTATACGATATTCATAATAAAATTTATATATTTAGTAAGTTCCTTCCTGAACTGTGGTTTTGCATTTTTAGTATAAATCTGAAAGTTTGTAAGGATGGTTGATCTTCTTTCACGTAAGAACTATTGCACAGATCTGATTGAAACTTGTCACAGAGACTGATTGCAGTTACAACTCAAGTGAAGTTGCGGGCAGAAACTAGTAATTTCATCATTTCTTTAAGAAACAATAAAATATATTGACGAAAACAAAAAAATATATATCTTTGGACAACTCACACACTACCATCTGAACCCAAAGTGAGAGTTAGCCTGTACTATGGTGACCAAACAATGATAAACATACATACATACTTTTAAATGCATTCTTAAATAGATATTTACAGCCAGACACACAGAACAAACATTCCTGCTCATCACAGAAAGGTTTAACCTGGATGGGAATCGAACACGACCTTCGGTGAATCAGTCAAGTTCAGCAACTACTAGACCAACCAGCCTGTCACGATATAATGAGTTGATACACTCAAATACAAGGAACAAATATAATAAGAGTGAAGATAATACAGCCGTGTTAGAATGACAAACATGAACTACGATGTTAATACGATAAACGCGACGTTGCGTGGCCCGAATGCTAAATAATAGGACACATTTTATGTGGTATTATATCAAAATATTCTGCGAGCTGTTGAGTTGAGGGGACACTTGTGGAGTGGCTTCTGCAACCTACGATTGACGGGTTTCTTCGTGGCGAGGTCTAGAGCAGTGTTTTTCAATCTTTGGATCGCTACCATTGCAGGGGCTGCGAAGCCTGCGAGTCGCTGGCAAAAACAAAAGAACAAGGCGTGTCATAGCTGCAAAGCTCGGCTTTTACAAACTGAAAAAGTCATAAACCTTTAAATTACTATTTATTGCTAAACTTTTGAATGTTTTTTTTATCTGTGGCCTATGGGTCGCCAGAACTTTTCAACCTGTAAAGGGCAAATTTAAAAAGATTGAATAGCACTGGTCTAGAACATTCACAACCATATTGCTCCATAGATTGGTGAGGAGGTTTGTGGGGTAGTGCCCAACCCTTGTCCAGATTTAAGCCGACTAAAATCTTAGGTTTAACGACTGTCTAATAATAACAACCGAAACCTATTTTACGTGCCCTCGGAAGCGCTCAAGGATTTTATGCCACCACTGGCCATCCATCCTCCTACCGACTGTGCCCTCTGTCGGTTATCACTTGGAATCAATGTAAAACTAGGTTATGAAAGCATCACTTATGGAACTACAATACTTTTTACAAACGAGATACCACTAAATCAGCTGGTAGTTTAGTTACTTTAATTAATTTAACACTAACGGACAACGAAGGATCTGGTAAGTTGGGAAGCATGAGGATTGGCACAGACATATTAGACAGGGGACAACAAAATAAAATGATTTTTGAACGAAACTTCAAAACGGTTGAGCTACTTGGATTATACGCAAATAAATAGGGACGTTCATCAACTTTATTTATGTCCTGGAAGGTCTGGATTAGCATTTCCCTGTCCTTTGCCGGTTTACCATCGCAGATGAGACGAAATTGCACATACACTATGTTATTATGGTAATCGGAAGTTTGGAAAATCTTTCAGTGACAGATTTAACTTTTTTTTTTGATGAAAGTTAAGAGCTTTGTCGCGGATGCGATTATAACGCTCTTAGATTTAGGTTGACATAAAACTACAAAGTCACTTAAAATTCGAAATTTGACTTTAATATGAAGCAAAGCGATGTTTAGAGATGTTACGTGTGTGTGTGCATGACTTTATCTATATGTATATGCACAAGCACGTTTTATTAGTATTTACCTGGTGCGGAGTGTAGGGGCTCGGCGCCGCCGCGTAGGGCTGCGGCTGCGGCGGCGGGTAGCGGCAGGGCTGCGGCGCGTACGCCGCCCACTGCTGCCCGCCGCGGAACTGCGCGCCCGCGCTCGCCATGCGCGCCGCGCACGCGCCCGCGCCCGCGCCCGCGCTCGCTCCCGCGACCGTCACCGCGCCCGCGCCCGCTCCCGCGCCGCTCACTGAACGACAACCGCCGGTGCTCTGGAAACAATACACATACAGCTTTTAATAACGCATATTTAGTTTAAAAATCATGTGTTGTGCAATTAGCATACGGTAAAACGGAAACTTTAGAAAAATAATCAATGTGATTAATATACCAGGAGGATTGAAAGCTCTGTTCTGTGCATAAATTTAAACATGTACAAGAGAAAGAACGTATGGAAATAAGTTAACTGTATAGGTCATACTAGACACACAATTTGATTTGGATACCGAACAATTAGATACACGAGACGATTAATAATTAGATAAGAAATTTTCCTTTACTGGTTTTTGTAGTAAGAGAAACCGATTTTTTGAGGACCAGTATCAAGTGGCTACGTTAGTATAATGCAGGCTCTGATTAGAACCATAATTATAATGCAATTTATACCGAACGCTGAAAACAGAAAAATAATACAATTAATGAAATCTTTGACTTTAAACAAAAAAACTGGAAATTTAAAGTGAACTAAGTAATTGTAAACCGCAGTTAATCCTTAATTACTCGTATTACAGTAATGTATACATTAACTTGGCAGATATTAACCTAAACACTTTTGACATTAAACTGCAGCCTCCAGTTATTTATTGCAATAGCTGTTACGAGCGCCTATTGCTGACATTACCGTGCAGCCATACCATTATCGAGATACAAGGTATTCCTAACCGAACTGGAAATAATATCATGAAGGAAAGTATGGACTATAATAATATTACTGGAACGTCGTAGGTGACTGGGCAGTCGGACCATTCGAGCCACTGATCTACACCCTGGTCGTTTCTCGTGATGGAGAAAGTCTGCAGCGAACTGTACCACTCTGCTTCAGCGAATTCGGAATAGTAAGGACCAATTGAAGCATTTTTTTTTTATATTCAATATATTAGTGCTTGACCACATTCAATTTTCATCCTAGCAACCAATGACTGTGCCACTATTGGTTACATAAATCTTTGATATTACTAGTATACTGTAATATGTCGTCATATCTATGCTATATTTACATTTTAAAAGAACAGTGTCACGATGTTCGTTTTTTATCATCTCCGAAGCCGATGAACCAATTCCAATGAAATTTTATAGATATCTGTTGTTGAATCCAAATTAAAAGAGGATTTATCTCCATAATAATCTTATTTTTTTATGTCATTTTAAAGTTAATAATTTATATGGCAGAGCAACATCTACCAGGTCAGCTAGTATTTAAAGGGCTCTCAATTAACTTTAACTGTCCTACACTGCACTACACTACAGCACACTACATTACACCACACTACGATACTCCACACCACATTACATTACACCACACTACACTACAGCACACTAAACTACACCACACTACACTACAGCACACTACACTACACCACACTACACTACAGCACACTACACTACAGCACACTACAATACACCACACTACACTACACCACACTACACTACACCACACTACACTACAGCACACTAAACTACACCACACTACACTACACCACACTACACTACAGCACACTACACTACACCACACTACAGTACACCACACTACACTACAGCACACTACAATACACCACACTACACCACACCACACTATACTACACCACACCACACCACACCACACTACACTACACCACACTACAATACTCCACACTACACTACACTGGGCACAACTCACAACGCGACGGTAATGACGATAGGACTAGAATATACTATGTGTGTTCTCGTATTGCGAATGAGCTGTAATTTCTGCCGATGCTGCGCGGCCTCTGTGCCTTGCTCTGTAAGTTTTTTCCCTTTACCCCTAATGGCTTTAAATAGAAACCATGTTTAACTTTAAGTGCAATTCACTGTGCTTTTCTGTAATTCTTATACAGATGGTTATAGTAAGATGTTACGGGTTCTCACGTACGGTCTATCTTGGTTCTTCTCAAAATTAGTGGTAATTTATCGATTTTGGATGAATTGCAACTTAGAGTAAATCTAGCGATATCTCAGATTATCTGCTTTTTATCCACATAAATTTAGAAAAGTAGAAAGAGAGATAACATATTTAAGTAACGATAGAGTTGCTCAGCGTAAGGTTGTGCACTGCATGTACACCGATGGCTAAAGACAACATACGTGTCGCCATTGCAGTGGTACTATTACTATTCTTATAAGTAACAAACATACATATTTGAACCGAACAAGAATTTATCGTGAACCCAAGAATCTGTTATCGAAGAGCGCGGAAGAGTTGTCTGGGCGTATAGGATCTCTTGCATCAACACGACCTGACGTAGACAGGTATGACTGCGAGATATTGGTATTTAACGTGTGCCGAGAGCCGTGACGAGGCATGTCTGTACTTTCGCAACCGTCTGGCCTACCGACCAAACAACTACACCTACATTATGCACACCACAACTACACTACACCCATCACAAGCCTCGATCGCAGCAGGTTTCTATTTACCTTAATAATCCGCTATTCGACTTCCGCGAACATGTAAACAAACAAGCGAAAATGATTTTTGTATTTACATATTTCCAGTTCTGTTCGAGTTGGTAAATATATTTGTACATTCGTCGTACCTATTCGGAAGATTCGAGCCAGTATGCGTTAGCGGAGCTAATATTTGCTATTCCGGAGGGTGCGTTCACCGAAAATGAGATTTATAGTGGAAATAACAATGTATAATTTCACCCGACGACCCCCATCTTGGGACTTAATTATTTGAGTCACGGAATTCCAAAAGGCGACCAGAAAGCCATGGGGATTGCTTTGTTGGTTTTTTACTAATCGTCGTATTTCTTCTTTAAGTTAGTTCCAGTGGAAAAAACAGGTGAGTAAGACGGTAAGCCGACAATCCGCTTAGTGCGTGGTCGAGCCGGAATTAGGGTAACATTATACATAGATTCCTAATGACCGGCCGCTCGCATTATTGACGTAGATGCCCGATCGATAAACTGTGGAAAAACGTTCTTTTGGCTGATGTGAAGTGACTCATACGTATACGTATGGCGTAGTATTGGAATGACAGAGGACACTTAACTGATTCTGAATGTTTGTCTTTTGGCCAGTTTCAATTCCGTTGATTACACAACTTAATGCTATTTTGAGATATATTGGCCATGATATTATTAGTACTTATATATTGACACATTATAAGTACTTTGGAATTTGACCTGAATAAAGAATCTAATTAAAAAGCCTTCCTGCGTCCCAAAAAATGGAGAGTTTTTCGTTTCTCTTTCCCTCAGGAGACTCTTCTCCTCGGGTAACGTCACAGCTTACTTTACAGTTATTAAAATATAATTTCACTAAATAAGAGGGCATGGTTGTAATTTACTGCAGGAATGAAGCGGTCACATCATAAAGTTATAGTAATAGTCGAAAAAACCAGAACAGCCACAGTGCGATACAACGAAACACAAACACAGCACTAAAAGCACACAATGCGTCGTCGACCAAGAAAGAACTGACTCTGATCACAACAGGAACACCACTAGTGGCTTTTGTCCATTTTCAGTATTAATTTTTATGTTCTTAAAGAAATAAACAAAATTATCTATATTATCATTTATGTCTGGATCTGCGCATCTGCTCAGTTTAATTTTTATTACGGCGTGTACAGAGTACAGAGGTTTCTGTAGCCAATTATCAGTAATTGTATTCATTGTTCCAAAGCTTTCCAAACGGTGAGATATTCTGAGGCGCTGTGGGAACTTACTCACGATTATTACGTCATAACATCTGACCAGAAATTATACAAAGTACTTAAAATTCTAGCTATTGTACAACATGATGCACTTGAGAGGACACCTTAAGTATTAATTCTAATTGGTCTACTAAGTTAAAGAACATCAAACGCTTTCATGCTTCGGAGAGTAGAGGTAATGACTCGATGACGAGACAGCTCGAGTTGCTGAGGACACCTACAGCATACATCACCCATGTTGTTCAAAGCGGATTGAATCGATCTATTTTTTTTACTTTCTATAAATTAGTGCTTGCCCACTGTCCCACCTGATGGTAGGTGGCGATGTGGTCTTAGATTGTAAAGTGCACTAATTTAGTAACAGCCTAATAATAATCACCTCTGCATCATTAGTGATCGTGATATGTGACGTCTCCGATCCAAGGTGGTTGATGTCGCGTGCGTCAGTCATTATCTATTTCACGCTGATAGGCATATCAGTTTTCGTTTTAATATTTCTCCTTACGCAGCGGCGGCGACGGGGCGGCGCGCCGGCGGGCTCTCGGCAGATCATTCCTTATTCAACACTATTATTTGCTGAACATAATTTTTTTATTTGCACATAGACTAGACTGTGACCTGGTTTATGAAGGCCAGTTTTCTGGGGTTGAGGCTTCAAATTTCTTTTGATTCTAATTTTGTATGTAGTAAGTAGTTGGCGTGTGATATCAACTCTATTTTTAAATTAGATTTTCGGCAATATTTAAATAATTTGATGGTGTTTCTATGTTCGATTCTATACTATATATAAAGTGTGTTCAACAAAAAAATATTTTTGAATATAGTAACACGAAAAAAACCAAGGTAGCTCTACCAGAAAGTAAGTGAGTTATTGTATGAACTTACAATACTTCAAATTGATCCATCAAACTGATAATAGAAATGGGTTCATATCTCAGCGAGGTAAATCCTAACTAAATTCCGCTTGAGTGCAATAAAATAAATATATTTTTGTCCGCAATCCCGCAGTTTCTATTGCAGATAATAGCTTTAGGTTTAAACAGTTAAAGTTGGCACTTTAAAAGGCTGGAGCGTTATAAAAGTGATCTCCCCGACCACTCCGCATATCGTACATCGCACTCTTCACTCCGCACATCGCTTTCCTCACTCCGCACTTCGCATTCCGCACTCAGCACTCCGCACTCCGCTGGCATTGGCCGGAGACGAATAACATTCTCGTGGCTTAACGCTTATCTTATTCAGAATATCTTTTAGTTGTAGGTTTGTTCAAATGAACTTATATTATTTAATGTTATTTTATTTTACGTAAGTTTAATATTTTACTTCCACATTCTCATCCCCTGTCTGATTGATAGGGACCCTGCATGTGAAACAAGGGGTCTCAAGTTTTTATTTGGGGCAGATATTTATGTAACAGATAAATATTTGTTCTCCGGTCAATATTAGTTGTCAAATTGATTGAGTGCAGGGAATCCTAGTGAGGATTATGTATGGGAAGCGTTTCTATTATTATTTATATACAATATGAACCAAAATTGATTGTTATTTCGTATTTGTCAAGTAAGTCCATTTAGGGAGTGTTCTTATATAATCCTGCTTACTTAAGGAGGTTAGTCATATTGCAGCTTAATTTATTTTAAATGCTAACACTGTAGATAAACTAACAGTGACAATAAAACGGGAAATAACATGGTTTCACTAATAAAACATTTGTAATACGCATAGAATAACATTCGTTGTAAAAGATCGGTTACCTCCAGGACGCGAGTATAAAGGAACATTTGTTATAATGTCAGAACATCAGTCGTGCAGAGACACGTCATGATACAACGACAATAATGAGAGCAGTAATAATAAATATCTGTGTACTGTACTACTCGTATACGTATGGATGTGGTGGTATAATGATTCTCATTTCTTTGGCGGCGCGGCGCCCAGCTTGCTCTGACGCAGTTGGCGCTGGCTCTCTCCCTCTGTATGTTACGTAAATGCCAATCGTCCTACTAATCAATTACTACTAGCAATGCTAGTTTTTGTAGTTAGTAGTCTGTAGGTATATTACTAGATTCGGTACGCATTTTAGACAACGTTGGCCAGCCCCGGCTACCGTATGGCGAGACAGATGATTATAATGTAACGGGTGAGAGAGATGGAACGTCAAAATGCAACGTGGTGTCAAAATTGCGGCTTATTATGAAACACAGTGTTTTTTTACGTAGAAGAAAATAATGCTTCAAGAGTTTGATAATTATTATCATAATTGAGACTATAGATTTTTGTAAAGTTAATTACTTTTATATTGTAATATATTTTAAAATTGTTAAAATCTTTAGTGAGTGAGCTATTGGTTCCCAGAGCGATAATTTGCGTTTGAATTTAATGAGAAATGTTAGGAAATGTACAAGCGTACCGTGACTGCATCATTACGATCATAATGTTGCAGAGTGTTAGAACTGCGAAGGGATATTATTCAGCAGTTTTTGCCGACTGCCGCCGCATTAATATGCTATTCGCTTCGGCGGTGCCCGACTGCGAGATTAGCCTAGTCTAATAGAGATGTGCCTAACGATGATTTACAATAGATTTATACTAAACCGCATAAAATCGATTTTCAAAATTTTAATCAATTACATTCGATTTTTTTTACATGAGTTAAGTTAGTGATTAACTATAACCTCATCTGGTAGTAAGTGGAGATGTATGTGAAATAGATGTACTGAGATTATTATTATTTTATTTTAAAAGAAAGTATTGAAGCAATCAGATACAGGCGAAGGATACATACGAGCTCTCTATTAAGTGAACAATCGATGAGCTGGGATGTGCAAAGGTTAAAAATAAAACTGATAAAGCGTTCTACATTTCAGTGTGCCGGTGTACTGATTGCTTTCTGGTCGTGGTTGCTATTGTCCAACTTGGAACATTTATTTTAAATGGTGCTCGGTGATTTTATAAACTATGGACAGTAGCGTTTTATCTACAGTAAAAAGTGCAGTAAAAGCTGATAAGACCAAACTTTTAGATTTCTTAAAAAACATATTTTAATAAATCATACAAAATATTACTAGTCAGGAAGAATATTACAATATATAAAATAACGTAATATTTTAATATTTCTAAAATAATTATTTTTAACAAATCTATTTGTAATATTTTCCGTGTTGTATCTCCTATCCTTCTTGACTAGTTGCACGTTGGTGCAAGTTTGCTTTTACTAGTAATTTCTTACAATAAAATATCATATTTTCTGTCTCTTCACTTAGTGCAAGTGATTTACATTTAGTATAACATTACCAGCGCAGTCCTACCATCATCGCCTTGTCTTCCCTTTTAATCGCCAACTCTACACCAACCTCTTCCATATCTTCCACACAATCCATCCAAGCGCTATACCTGTCTAAATAACAATACAATATCCGAGTATTTCCATCACTAGCGTACTCGGTACGTGATTAAACAGTTTCCGCGCCACAGTTATATCATTTTGTCTCTCGTTCATTTACACGAGGATGAAACAATTGTTCTGCAAACTGTTATGTTACGTACAGTAAAGGTTTTATATTTCACATATAAATTCCACGTCAAAAGACAAAGTCATCTCGGAAACGAACTAGTTTTAAATAATGACTTTTTCAATAATCTGTAAACAATAATATTCGTTTATTGTCTTGTACTATATAGTAACCAATATATCTATTGGAGTAGCGACTCCTCAGTCCTTCCTGTGTTCAGTAGTATGTCGTTATTGGGCTGAAGTTATGTCACAAGTATATCAGAAGTTGATTATCACTTGATTTGGCGAAGGCAAACATTATGAGCGGACCTGCACTTAAAGGCGTGTGAAGGTTACACTTGGCTCTCCCTCGCATGGTAAGTGGAGGCCTATGCCCAGTAGTGGGTCAGTTAGGGGTTGCAATGACATGGTTGTATGCTGATCCTATACATGGAAGACGTATAGTATTAAGCCGTTTCTTCTGTATTTTATTATGAAACCGAAACGATACTAAACTCAAAACAACTGACGTTCTTGTGAATTGAATATCACGAACATGACATAAATGAATCGAGCCTGAGCTTGAGTTTTAATGAACCAATATGATTGGCGACGAGGGTGAAGAAGGTATTCATTTATATTTATTTGATACGGCGATGTATTGTGTATTTATTTATTTAACTCAAACTTATATTTGTAAGTTTGTATACTGAATATTTATATAAAAAATAACTCGTTACTCGAGTTTCAGTCGTTAAATAGTATCTGGGTCAATTGATTGCGTAAGAGAAATCGAGCTCTATAAAAAAATTATGACTATAGACTAATATATTTAGAGCATGTTTAAATAAAAATGTATTAAATATACATTTTAACAGTATCCTTGTACGCTGAAGTTATTATTGGCGTCCGCAATAGGCTGTGTTCGAGTTCAGTACTTCTTCTCTTCTTCTTTAGATGAAGACAAACGAGCTATTTATTGTTAAATAATACAAAGGTTATCCCTATATTACTACTATTTATATACAAACACAAAAACTATATCCGTTTACACCACCGTTAGTTCCGCGTCCGGTATTAGCGGGATAGATTGACAGTGACAGTGACAGCGGCCGTCCCTGTACGAAGATGGATGACAGCACGCACACTAGCGCGCCCTGTGTGTGTCTCAACGCGGAATGCGGCCACGTCCTTCGTCCGCGCTTCATTTGCACACAGCCGCACTATTCGCCGGCAGACAGACTATATCAAATTTATCATTTAATGGCAAGACGTTTTATAGGTTTATTGGTTACGATTTTATCGGCTATTGTTTATTGCTATAATACCGTATGATTTTAAACTGACCAGGTGGGTAAGTTGGGAGGAAATCTGTGTGATAGCCAGAGATCGTGGGTTTGGTTCCTACGCGGAACAATGTTTTCTGAGAAGCATATTTTTTGGCTGTTGATGACTCTACAATTACTATGGTATCGATTATTTCGTTTGACGACGATGATGGCATATAGAAGACACCAAAGTTCTGTCTTCTTATACGGCTTATATTGTATTCATCCAATTTAGGGTTATTCGGATACTTCTTGATTATTATTTTCCCTCGATGAAGCCGTGTCTAGTCTTTAGACATAGTAGGTAAAAGTTTGGGTAAACTTTTAGTCCGCAGCGACATCCATCCATCCAGAACATATTTTCCTTTACAGACTCTACAAGCTCAGAAACTAAACTTCAAACGTTTTGTAAGAATAAGGTTTAGTAGTGTTGTTATTGAGTTTATGATAATTTAACTTGCATGAAGAACATAAGATTCGAGTAAAGAAGTTGTAGTACTATATCATGTTTACGAAGGTTTAGAGTGTTGCTTTAGCTGTGGGATTTAGAAGATTTGGTTCCCGGTCAGGGTATGTTCTCGCTTCCGGAAGAGTCACAGAAGAAGAATTACTTCGATACTAGAATAAAAAGTGGTTATGGAATAAAAAACGGTTAACAGACTACTCTCGAAAGTGGTAATTAGACAGGGGCAGAGAAAAACCTCTACTAGCATGCAAGAGTTAGGTACACTGGGTACAGACATACAGAGTGTTAGAGAAGGATGGAACTGGTCACAGAGCAAAACGGCACTCAGTAACATTGCTGGTCGACAGGAAGCGATTGAACCAGCTTCTAGGGAGCTACATTATTAGAAAATTTAATTCGCAGCGATAAACAATTCTTAAAAAGAAAGATGGCGTTCCCTTCCCTCAAAGCAACGCGGAATGAGTTTGAAAGTTGAATTATTTAGCTAGAATAAACGTATCCTTTGAGGAGCAGCTGGTCGGGCGGTGCTCTCTCCTATTTTATACTTTTTGTTCAACTCTATGCAATGTTGTTAACTCATTTACTAGTTCTTGTTCCTCCAGACACGTGTTAGTTTACCTAATTGTTTTGCTGTCATTCTGTCAGCTCTTTATATTATGACATTCCTTATTTTCATCTATGTAGACTGAAAGGTATTTTCGACGTATTCCTACTGGTGTTGGCGGTTCTTGTTCCTCCGACGACTTCACGCTTTTGGTATGCTTGGGAAATTAATATCGTGTGGCTCGTCTGCTTGCTTGTCTGTTATTTTCATGTAAAAACAGGGTCACTAGAAGTCCATTGCCAGTTCAGAATGGTGCTTTCAGTGGCGTTATTTTGTATGGTATAAGGCTAGTGGCAAATTTATTCAAAGAGTTCCTCTATTGCTTTAGTGCCCACGATTCCCGGGTCCCTTGCCTCTGGAGACCTGTGGCCGTGTTACCATATTGTTAAGTTATATTATATTAATTACAATATTATTAACAGGCCGGTTGTTGCAGTGGTTAGTGAACCTGACTGCTACACCGAAGGTCGTGGGTTCGATTTCCACCTAGGTGAATCTTTTCTCTGATGAGAGTGAACGTTTCTTCTGTAACTACTGATAAACTATATGTATTTGTGTGTTTATCAGTTGTCTGATCACCATAGCACAAGTTAATGCTAAGTTTGGGGTCAAATGGCCGTATGTGAGTTGTCCAGAGATATTTATTTATTTAAAGAGGTGAAAACAGGTACAAAATTATCCACAACGTAATATAATTGTTAGGTTAACTATAGAAATGCCATGTGTATGTTGTGGTCGTTATAATTATAACCCTACCAACACGTGTTCAACCCTCAAACGAATCAGGGCAAGTGGACATCGCGATGGCTAACCGCAAGACGACGTTATAAGATTATTGCGTATTAAATGCGCTTAATGTAACAAAGAGACGCTGACTGAATGACTCTCACAAACGATTTTTATTGTAACAAATAAATTGGTACTTTAAAAATCCATGATGAGGCCTCTTGTTTGCTGGGTTCAGTCAGAGAGTAAAGAAGCCTTGAACTGCATCACATGATGAGATGAGGAATAGTAACGGAGCAGGGGTGGAGTGTAGAGTTGATGAATAAAAAGGTTCTCCTCTTATCTGGAGCACACTTCACCACGGTACTCTAATACATTGGTGACATATGCGTCCAGGAAGGCATAACAATTGCCTTCAGGTACCTACTAAAGGACGAATTTTTTTTCGATGGCGGTCACCCAGCCCAACCCGATGCTTAACTTTTTCGATCGCCTGCTAACGACACCAACCACTGAGCTACGTTACAAAACATTATTGTTAATTGATACGTCTATCTTGATTATTTATATCTTATTTGATATTCTGATAGTGTAGATGTCATTTGCAAGTTACGTATAATGTACGGGGTATTCAGAATTCTAAAATTGTGAGGTGTTACGTGAGAGTCGTATTCTGGTGATGTACTCCATTACAATAATCATGAGTCACACGAACACCAGTGGCCATTGCAGGGTGGCCACTTGTCTCACAATAAGGAAAAAAATTCCAAGTTAGGGTTCCGAACCACTGTAATTAACGCTAAATATTTTTCATGATGTCATTACAAAACGGTTTTAATTTGTATTGTTAGCTTTTTTAAGTGAAATTAACTAATATATTTTTCAAATATTAAATGCGATTTTAGAACAACGGTTCCAATAGTTTTTAAATTTCATAGTTACTGTAAAATATTGCATAGACTTGGATGCTTGAGATTTTCACACTCTGCGATAATCAATTATTCTGACAGACAAACAAACAGACAAGCCACGAGCGATGATCAGAGTTCTGTTCTATAAATTCGAGGTAAAAATCCCTAAAAACTCCGGCCCAACATTTCTTCGTTCTTTCAATCGTTCTTTAATTCTTATTTTTTTCGTATTATTTCAATCGTTCTTTAAAAAGGTAATCTCGAATAAGATTTATGATGAAAAAGTTATTTATAATATGTTTGAGGCGAATAAAAAATAATACTTGTTTTCTTGTTACCGAACGATAACGACCGTTTCAGAATACTTAATTTTATACTTGGTTTTCATTTTTAATATAATATTGAATGCATCTTGAATTCTTAATTAACTTCATGTTATTTTACATTAATTAAAAAGAAGTTGATAGTGATAAGGCGTTGTGAAAATCCATTGTTATTAAAATTAGCATTAATTTATTTTATTCATAACTAGGCTTCGCCCGCGTCTTCGTCCGAGTGGTATGTTGATTAAAAGGTATCTATGTGTTATTCCAGAATATAATCTATCATTGTGTAAAATTTCATTCCAATTCGGACAGTAGTTTTTGCGTGAAAGAGACATCCATTCAACCATCCATACTCAAAAACGTTCGCATTTATAATATTAGTAGGATTTATTGACCTAAGAAGAAGCGCTCATAGCCTGCATATCGTGACACCCGAGCCACCCTGGGGTGGACCAACAGTCCACGCTGGAGAGGTGGTTGTCCAGCAGTCCACACTGGACTGGTGGAGTGTGCTCTAGGCCTCAACTACAGGGAACCGAGCTCAATAAGGTCCATTAACGTGTTGGAATAATAGGTAAGTGCAGGTGTAATCTGTACCTACTATCGCGTAGTTAGTCACACTACAACTACATGTAGTTACAAGAAAGTGCGTCACGCTGGAACAACAATGATGTCCCACAATATGACGTCACTAGAGATAGCCGTTCCGAAAGACGCTTCTATTACCATCACGAACAATTTTAATTAACTTGTTTAATGTGTTTATGATCGAAAGCCCGCGCGTTTAGAATTTAGATTGTAGACGATCGACATCGTTAAGCACCGGGCGCGGCCGGTGGCTGATGCAGCGACTGGCGCTGTGTGAAAGTGGCAAAAAGGAGAATGCCCTTTTCATAAGAGCATCGGGCCTGTTTAAAAAGTTGTTGTGTCTCTTTATAACTATATATATTATATATATATTAATCTCTTTATAACACACAAACAATTCCAATAAATTCATTCAGATTTAAATGAAATACAATTATTTGTGTTCCTGAAACTAAGGTTATGCGTGAATGTTGTATTGCTTAGTATGACATTATCATCATCTCAACCCATCATGGCCTGGCCTTGGCATGGCATGGCCATCATCTCAACTCAGCACGGGTCTCTTCTCTGAATGAGAAGGTTAAGGCCATCACGCTGGCCAAGTGCGGATTGGCAGACTTCACACACCCTTTGAGTTTTGCAAACTCCCCGGCATGCAGGTCTCACGATGTTTTCTTTCACCGTTATATCGAGTGACATTTAAATGCTTAAAACACTTACTCCGAAAATTCAGAAGTGCGCGCTCTGGGATTCGAACCCGAAAACCCGAGTAGGAGGCTGAATTCTTAACCACTAGGCTATCACTACTTTATAATTTGATTAAGTATGTAAAGTTACCTATAGTATAATTGTGATTCATGAATGATGTACATATATATTAGCATTAGCCTAGTGGTAACACACCCCGGGCTCTAGTGCGCAAGGTCGAGTTGAGCTCCTCCGTGCTTCGGAAGGCACGTAAGCCGTCGGTCCGGTAGTTATCTTTAAACATTCAGCATTGGCAGCACGGTGGTGTATCCTTCAGGTCTACTCAGTATGGAATAATAACGAACTGAAATAACTGCTGCAACCAACTTAAGAGTATTTTTCATATAGATATTTTTAAATGCTCTTATGAACGTCATTAAGGGAGTAAAATATATAAAAAATATTATTCATATGAATATATGTATACTACAAACTATAACGGGTACTCACGATTGTAGATTACGGTAAAATGTATAAAAAATGTATTATTCATGTATACTAAACATTATAACGGGTACTCACGATTGTAGATTACGATACTTCGTTCCAGTTGCACCGATCACACGTTGGAATATCTACGATAATTTCCAGTAGACGTCACAAGTTGTAATCATTTAAAGATGACACATGTGAAACCTTCGCTGACATCATAACAATTTGTCACATCGAGATGTAAACGCGCCGTTGCACATCCTTGCACTGCCCGCATGTGCAAGATGTGCAAATGTGGGTTTGTGCAAACATGAATCATCGTAGCCTACGATTGTGCGTCGATTGTACGATAAATATTTAAAGTACGCACGGACGTGCTCGCGAGTACTTTGGACGACCATTTCCAGATACAAAGTGTTCGTAAGAGGTGTAAAAAGAGTTCTTTTATGAGCCGGCGCTGTGTTGCTGTTTTCCTTGGTGATGTATTTTTATGGCTTGTTGGTCAAGTGGAAAATCTGATTGCTATGCCGGAGGTCGTGGGTTCGATTCTCAAAAATTGTTTTTCTGTGATGAGAAATAAAATCCTGTATCTGGATGTAATAAAAATAAAAGAAGAAATATAAGTAAGATAATTTTCAAAAAAAGTTTAGTGCATATTACAAGTTAATGTTATAACTTGTGAAGGAAAACACCGCGAGGAAATCTGTTCCCCTGACAGTTCCCTAACTTCTGAAAAGGGTGTAAAATTTGCCAATCCGCATTAAGCCAGCGTGGTGGACGATGGCCCGTACCTGTATGTGGTAAGGGTTGCAATTTATTTATTTTTGGCACACTAAACAGAATACAATTGGAAGTTGTTTAACAATATATTTATGGATACATGGTTGTACTGATCTAAACCATATTGCTATTTACTTCATGAATATAATAAAAGCAGTAGGCGGTTTAACATGTCATAGT
>DWJZ01003601.1:0-16736 GCA_018249125.1 Asbolis capucinus
TTATATCTAAGCAGTTTTTTTCGATATTTAAGTTTCTCGCGTAACAAATTTATTAAACTATGTGAAAACCATATAGGGTACCTCCGAGATCTTGTTTTAGTTTTAGGTACAAACTTCCCTATCGCTAGATGAATGTGTTTATAGAACACTGACAGCATCTCATTTACATCTGTGCATTTTTTGAACTCATCCTCCCAGTCAATCGAATTTAAAGCATTTATGATACATGCATAATCAGCTTTGAAGAAGCAATAGCGAATTCTTTTGGGAGATTTGTAACAACTGCGACGAGAGAAAGACACGTTGAATTCTAAAGGTGGGTGATAGTCATCTATTATAGACAAAGGACTTTTACTTAGTCTCAAATCAGAGACTTCAAAGCTACTGAGAACTAAATCTAAAGTTTTTCCTTTACTATTAGCGATGCAGTTTTTTTGTTTTAAATCATTAAGTATTAGATCATAACAACCCATTATTGTCCCACCCATTATTATGGGTGTAGTGGATATAGGTCAAAATCCAGCTGGTGAAGGACTTCATACACCTTCGATAATTTTACGTAATACTTTCAGGAGTGCAGGTTTTCTCACGATGTTTTTCTTCTCCAAAGCAAGCGATAAGTACTTTCTAATACACACATAACTTTGAAAAATAGTATTATAATGCGGGATTCGAACTCAGGAATCCTTCGAACGACCAAAGTTCATACCGTTTGAGTAATAAAGTTTAATAAACACACATTTATTGTGGTATATAATATATGTATATGTACTAAAACTATTATTTATACAATTCCAGACTTTAAACAGTTTAACAAATACACACATATAGAATCACATATTTATATTATATTCTACTGTATGTGTGGATGTCACTGAATTCCTAAGCGGTTGCTCCAATTTGAATGATTTTTTTTACGCGTTTGGGTGGCGCCCTGGATGGTCGGTATCTAGGGTATTTATTTATGCCGCAACTAAATGGCTCATTTTGGTTTCAATATATTTGTGGAAGTTCAGTCGAGGTTTAAAACAAATGAAAAAAATAATATTACGGTACTAAGTTCGCTGGGTCAGCTAGGTATGTATTAAACTTGCAGGTATACTCGTTATATCAAGTGTTGGGTAGGAAAATATCATTTTTAATTAACTTAAAAGGTTAACGGTATCATAGAAATTAATGATTATGAACAAATTATGAAATTATAATAGGCCTGTTGTAGTCATAATTCCAACCCAGAGCTGTCCCATTACTGGGCTCGTGTCTCCACTCACATTGTGTGGGGCTTTAGTCCACTACGCTGGACAGGTGCGGATTGGTGCACCTTTGAAAACTTTATGGAAGACTCTCAGGAGTGCATATTTTCTGACGATGTTTTCCTCTACCGTAGCACGCGATAAACTTCTGAACATAGCTCTGAAAATTAGAGGTGCGCGGAGTATTCAAACCCAGGACTTCACGTTTGGCAGATCACTGATTCTTCCAGCATTTCTTACTTCGACAAATATTTCACGCCAAAGAACAACTTGATAACAATGTCATTACGTATCCTACATTCCTTCATTCTAGTAAACCAACTTCTTTGTACAAATAGTAAAAAACACAGCATGTTCACACATGTCTTACATCGAATAACATGTTCTCAATTTGTAATTAACTCTCCGATGGTATTCGAGACATGTTGTAGATAGTAAAAAGCTTTATTTCGCTAACAACATGATCAGTTTGGTCACACATAATTAATTTTGCTGACCACCAGTTAGTTGACTGTTTTGTAAAAGTAACTCTTACCCGTGGAGCGTTGTGTGTGCATGTGTCCAATCGATATAATTTTGGTACCAAAACCTTCTCCAGGGATTTCTGGTTAAAGTTGCTAAAGACATAGGTGCTCTTTTAGATAAGCTACTACTAGAAGATAGATTACATTTGTGATAAACATGCCTGGAAATAAATCTACTGTATCCAGCTACGCGTAGTTCATAAAATTCATTCTTGTTTGTTGTACTTTTTTTATTATGTGCTTACTAATTGAAAAGATGTGCCATAGAGTTTCTTTCGCCGTTTCTTCTCCTCAAAATAGCACCTTACCGAAACGGTGGTAGATTAAAAAAAATGTTGACGTTCATAAGTGTATTTTTAATACCTACGTGAATAAATGAATTTTGACTTTTGACTCTCCTACCACTTCTACCACTTCAGAGTCCATAAAGGACAACTCAAAAATTCAAAAACAAAAACATTGATTTTATATATACAGACTGATAAAGGATACCATTTTACTGAGCATCGAGCAATTGCTATTGTTTTCTTTATGTTATAAGCAGGCAAAAGAGGTCCAGAATCTTGCTTCTCTCTCTCTCACCTTCAATTTCTACCCAACACTATATGACTTAATGCAATTTTCATCTTATATTCACCTTGAAGTTTGTATTTGCAAAGCAATGAAAACGGACACATCTATTTCTTAAATAGTACATTTCTTTTAATACTTCAATTATATTAAATACAATTTCTTAACATCGTGTTTGATTTAGTTGACTTTTCACGCCATAACTACTGAATCAATTTTGATGGTGCTTGCTATAGAACTTCAGGAAACGACGGGTCGCGAAATTGTCGCGACATTTTCGTGAAAAAAAGCTTTAGGGCTTCAGGAGTTGTAATTGAGGATGAAAATTCATTATCGAAGACTGTAAATCTAAGGATGAAGAGAGGGCTGAGGTGCAGGGGTGGTTAAGGGGGGGTGAACGGGGTAGTGTGCAGAGGGGAAAAAACTGCTTCCCAATAAATATGTCAGTATATTGATGCCAAATCTCAGCTTCCTATGTAAGGCTTTCGCCGCTAAACTACAGACGGACATGCCAAACATAAAAGGGTTCCGAATCCACTACAGAACCCTAGAACAACACCCGACTCTCTGCCATATTATGAAAACATGTGTCAAGTTTTTGCTTCTCACCTCGCTGTGTCAACGAGTTAAATAAGAACGGGTTTTATTTTTTATGAACCTATTAAAACAGTGTTAAATGACTGGCAGCTAGAAGTGGAATTTTATTATGTTGGAGAAACTGCATACCGCATGGTAATATAAAGGAGTAGCTTTTGCCGCGACTGCGTCTACATGGTACGCGTTCCCACTCGTCAACACCCCTTTACTTCCTCTCCTTAACCCCCTCCCCTATTTACTCACTACAATGAATGATCTAATGATATTTTATCTTAAGAAGTTAAGCGCAAACCAGAAACAGCTGTCTCGCTGACCTCATACACGAAGGTAAATTTACACAATCAGGTGTCACGATTAACAAGACAGCTTATGTACTAATCCTTTAAAAGCTGAATGTAACATTGTCCATTTAGATTTTAATACCCGGTTTCATAGTTGGCTTATGACGGTAAATCTACTAGCTTTTACCGCGACTACGTCCGTGTAAATGGTAAATTTTGCTTAAAGTAATACGAATTAGCGGTTAGCGCAAAATTTTCGTAAATCCTTCCGTTCGTAAGATACGTAATGGACTCGCGTTACAGTACCACCTCGTGCCTGGCCTGCTGCTGCGTTACTCGATCGTGAACGTTACCTACGAGTACTGCAGCGTTCATGGTGGTAATCATCTCTCAAAAGAATCTTTCTTTTTTATAAGATAAAGATAAGATATCTTTTAAGATTTTAAACTAGTAAAACTGTATTGACCGAAAATAAAATTAAATAATAAATATCATTAAAACGGTTCATTTCCGAATATAACAATGTAATGTCAAATGGTTGCGAATGATGTCTCCTTGCACCCTTTAAAAGGATCTGGTCTAATTACCAATAAAAAATATATAATTACATAAAAATCAATATTTGTAAGTTTGTGAATTTGCTTGCCCTTTATAAACTCTGATGGTAGTAGATAGAATACTGATGTCTTTAGCAACTGTGTTTAGAATTTTCTGGAAAAGGTTTTGGTACCATAATGAATGGTGAATTAGATGATGCGTAGCAACGCGCGCCGGGTACAGGTAGTATTCAATAAATAAGTGGTTATCCACAAACCTGCCTAGTGGTGAGCCAGCGCTGCTTAAGATGGTAAAGCGAGTTGATTTAACACAAGCCTAACCTTTGACATTGTAATCGAATGAAAACACGCTAAAATCTACGAATACTATCGAGATATTCAAGACTGTGAGTGCGAAAGTTAATGAACAATTTTTCACTGTTAACCGTCCTGTGTCGTAGTAACTTGTTCTAACAATATTTAAAAACCTTCAAAACACCCACTCTAAGAAAATAATACACCGAAATTTAACACCAAATAACAAACAACATTCGCTCATCGCTTCCTATATTTGAATGTTATAGCTGTCTATAAAATCTTGTCTTCAATACGTTCATTATGAATATTGCAATTCATTTGACAGGCGTAGGAGCGTGTAAAATACAGGCCGGTCATAATAAATTAACATATTCGCTGAAACAGGACGCCGGCAGTAAAACAGTGTAATTTGCACACGTTTTAGTTGCGAATAATATTTTATGGTGCTGGAGTTTAATTGCTTATGAATTATGAATATTTACCGGTGTCATTTCGATGTAACAGCTGGTGTGTGGTGCGAGTTAGGAGATAACGCGGTTATCTGTCAAATGTCACACTGTCAAATGTCAAAGTCTAATATAAATAAATAGACTTTTGCAAACTACGATTACACCTTACACGAGGATTCCATGTTTCGGTATACATAATAACGAATAAGACAAAATTATACTCATGACCCGAGATTAAATATTAATCTGTCGTTCTGCCGCGGCCAGGCAAAGCAGCGTATAAAGTCGGTCATAATACGAAATGCGCTAATAAATTAACATATTTACTGAAACATAACGCCGGCAGTAAAATACTGAAACTTGCACATGTTTTAGTTGCGCATAATATTTTATGGCGCTGGAATTTTATTTGTATATGAATTATGAATATTTACCACTGTCATGTATTTGCCACTGGTGTGTGGTACGAGTTAGCAGATAACGAGGTTATTTGTCAAATTTCAGACTATGAAATGTTTAAATCTAAATAAATAATGATATACTGACATATTCATACATTACATTAAGATTGGTCATGGCATGCGTGGAATGGACGACAAAATTAAACCCGACGACCTGAGAACAAACATTCATTTCTCACGTAATGTAGGTAACATTACTGCAAGACATGAACTCGAGACTTCTCGATTTGCAGAAATACCACAGCGTCATGCTACGAATGTTTTAAGAAAAAATGTTAATAATGTATATAAGTAAAAATGGTACAGATTCCAAATAGCAGTGGCTATCAATAAAACTTCAGAATACTTTTTCAGCGTTAGAACAACTCGCTAATGTCGCAGAACTTTAGTCTTCATAAACCGCTGCACTAAAAAGCCTCACGTTCATAAATTCACTTCCGCGCCACCGCCACCTACTGTAAAACCGCTTCCGCTCTCTCTCTCGCCACCTCCCATGCCTTACACCAAAAAGGGACAGTTGTTTCGCTCACCTCGATCTGTCACTAGCATAATATGCGGTGCACCGATATTTATTGATTCCACCGTGAAACGTATCGTGAATGTCAATTAGTAGTCGTGATGTATAAATATATTTGCTGTGACGTATTTACAACCGCCGATTTTGGTATTAATAAGCTTCAATGTTACCTTTTGGACGTGGGGTATATATTTGAAATGAACAGGTTATTTCAATTAATTCCTAGTTAGCTCCTGATGCTCGTAAATCTTCGTTGATAATTAATTATGAAGCTACTTTTGGTCACGACCGAATCGTTGGTATGAAGTTGATAGTAAATAGTTTGAATTCTGAACGCTAAAACAGACAAAATTATCGTTCGAGTAATTTTACAAGGTTAATTCTAATACTAAGACTGTTTATTGAGGTGATTATTCGCGACTATACTTTAGAAGGTTCCGTAGGTTAAATCTCATTTTTTTAAGACTTCGCTCTTCTACCGTCCATTCATTCGTCATAAAGCTAAATATCTCCTATTCATTAACGGTATGACGTTGGGGTCATCAAAAGAAGAGTGAACAGGCATTTACTAAGTTAATGTGCCCAATATCTTAGACATCATCGCCACTTTCCATCAGGTGGGATCTATGTCAAGCATTAACGTATTCTAAATTTAAAAAAGAAATTCACTTGATTAACAGTATACTGTGACAAAAATACAATGACAAAAATGACAAAGAAGACGTAAATAAATTTTGAATCTAAAAATTATTTATAATACTTAAGTAACTACATAAAGGCTTTATTTTGACTTAACTTTCTAACGGAGGTTCTCATGGGTCACAACCATGGGCTTGTACTTTCAGCGCCGCTAAAGAAGCTTCACTTTAAAAATGTTGAATATCTTTAAAACCCAAGACCAGAAGTCATAGTACAAAAATAAAACTGTGTATACTTATAACGTTACTAGCTGTACCCGGCGCGCGTTGCTACTTATCAACTCATAAATAATGTGGCCGATTGATATTATTTTCTTACTTAAACCATTTCCAGAGCATTCTGATCAAAGTTGTTAAAGACATCGGTGCTGTAACGTTCCATTTCAGAGTCTACAAATGGGCAACAAGGACAAATAAACAGACTCCTAAACAAAGAATGATTATTATATATATAGATATATATTTCATTGGTTTATATTAAGGGTTTTTCGTCACTATTTGCTCAACTCCAGGCTATTTAAAAACCATTTACTGCAAGCTCTAAATCAAACTTAATCCTCACGTCACCGGTTCTAATACAATAATCTCTCATCACCTGCCTCAACTCTTGGTAAATACTGGTCGTCCGGAAATGAGTCAAGGCACACATTCTTAATCCGATGGATATGAGCACTTGTTTTGATACCTGTGTGAGTGGAGATTTAGAATGGCTTCCGAATTTAATCTTGTTTAACGACTTTTATTTAACTTGCAGTTCGTTTTTATATTAGTATGTTAGTTCGTTTGTAGATTTGTTCGGATCAAACCTTGCATATATAAATGTTCTTCCTCCTATAGTACAAAGCTGAAATTTTGCATTAATCTCCCGTCCTGATAACAATGCATTGTTATGATAAGCGTGACCTGCTACTGCGTTCAGAATTGGCTCCAGAGAAGAGAATTTCGCAACGGTTAACGGTTAGTTTTATGAATTTTTGTGTCTCTTCATATTAGGACTCTATAATCTTCTAGTAAAGCTTCACGCGCCAGCGTGGCTTATTGACAAATAGTAGCCTATGTGATATTTTAGACTATAGTATATCTCTATGTCAAATTTCAATCAGATCCATTCTGTAGTTTTCCGTGAAGGAGTAACAAATCCATAGGAACCTTATAATATTAGTAAGATATTAGAGAGAGAAAAGATAATAGAGAGAGACAAAATAATAGAGAGAGACAAGATAATAGAGAGAAAGAGTTTAGGAATTAATATGGTTAGATTACGTTGATAGTATATTATTAAAAATCTCACTATACATCACAGAGTGAAGCCACAGAAATCTGAATCACGCTATAGAAGTTTTCCACATACCCCTTGTTTAAGACGAACATTTTTATAATAAATTAAACTAAACTTAAAGTTATATAAAAGAATTCATAGAGTCGTCTTAAGTAAATCCAAGCATCATAGCAAGATAAGATATCACTCTATTTACATACAATGTCTGTCCGTCCGAACAGGAAACGGCTGTAAAGCGATTACATCTAAGAACAAATGAGGTGTCAGCTCAAATGGCTGTTGGTGTAGCATTTAGTTATTGTATGGTTTCTTGTTAGAATAACGCTTATAGTCAAAGTGTTTTATGAGGCTTTAGTCACACCTACATTATGTTTTACTTAACCTTAACTATTACGGTTACTATTGAAGCGTTCATAGCCTGGCGGCTTGTTACGATTATAACCGATCGCAATGGTTAAGCAATAACGGGCGCGGGCGGAGGATGGGTGACCGCTAATAGCAATAATTTCATGAACGCTTCCGTGCTTCGAAGGGCACGTAAAGCCGTGGGTCCCGGTTCTTGTCCTAAAGATGGCAATCATTAAGTCATGTCGGAGGCCTACGGATGGCATAAAAACTTCCGATACTTGGGTTGGCCACTAACCCGTTCACCAATCCACATTGGAACAGCGTGGTGGATTATGCTCTAGGCCTCCTCAGTATGAGGAGAGACCTGTGCTCAGTAGTGGGCCATAGTTAGGTTGAAGCCAAGCCTAGCCAACTATTACGGCATTCGTTTCTACCTGCTTCCCCCGCATAAAAAGTAGTGTATGTATTATTGCAGATTTTACTCTATCTCTGTGCCAAGTTTCACCTCAATCCGTTTAACGGTTATCGCGTTTAACCTAATCATCCAAACGTATAAACGTTCGAATCATCCCAGGGGAGCCTACAACTGGCATAAAATCTATGTTCATTTCCTGGATGTAGTCTATCCGTGTCCTTCGCATTCATCATTGCAACCCATAACTGTTTCATTATTGGGCTCGGATCTTCTCATACAACTTGAGAAGTCTAAATTAGAGGACCCAAAATTGAGCCTTGCAGGACACCATAACGGTTGCAGATTTCGATGATGTGACATAACTAATGCTATAGGATAGATTTGACTATTGATATAGCATTAATGATGTCAGATCATCTAAATCTGCAACCGTTAAGTCCACTTCGCTGGCCAATTGCAGATGCTATAGCATTAATGATGTCAGATCAACGAAATCTGCAACCGTTATGGTGTCCTGCAAGGCTCAATTTTGGGTCCTTTTATTTTTCTTGTGTTCATTAATAATGTGCCGTATCATATTAATAACTGTGCGACTAATGTGCTATGAATACAAGAAACGTGATTATTGAATAGAATAAAAAATAAAATAAAAATAGTTTTTTATAATATAAACATTGTTTTTGCGTTGACTTATCTTATGTGTGTCACTGATTTATTGTAAACGATTTATTGTTAATTCTAAAAAAAACTAAATGTGTATAATTTACGCTTCCCCGTGAAAACAAACTATAAAAATCTTAAACTTAACTAATTATACGTGGACCCCGGTACATTTTTTACGTGATCAAATTGAGTTTTCGTGAGTAGTTTTATTTGAATAAGACTCCTAACTTTTTCCCTACAAAAGTTCTCGTGTATGATAGCTGACAGGGATACATTACACAAGCATGTAAAAAGTGTCTACGGAAACTTTAATTGGCAACTGAATAACGAGAAACATTATAATATCACTCAATTTGTAGGATGTGACCGTTAAATTATAGGTATAAATATTTAGTACACACAAAAAAATCTATAGGAAAGAGGGTACTGCGGTGACAAAATAATTACTTTGTTTAATTAACCGTTTATTTTATTATTATTCACTAATTAATATATACCTATATAGTTATGTGAATATGCACTGAAGATCCCGAATTAAAATTGATATCTAACAACATCTAAACTGAAGCAACGTTAGCATAAAACTACACATTTCAAATTTATACCCAAACTCGTAAAAAGTTAGTTTAACAATTTTTTACGTTGTTTTTATACTAGTTTAAAAACAACGAAATTAATTAAACACTTAACCGATTCATGAACGTGTTGGCTTATCATTATATGTAATTAATGTGCAATTACAGAGTCAGCTAATAAATCAACCCGTATCTTTATAATTAAGCCGACTGCCTGTTTTTGTGTGGTGACTTAGACACGCTGATACTGGTTTTCAGGGGTCCCTAGTTAGGGGGCGTCGATGAAACCATTTCCTATCCTAATAAAAAACTATTACATATTAAAAATGTGAAAGTTTGTAATGAGGAATGGATGAATAGACAGCTGGATTGGTAGACAGATGGCAGGATGGCTGGATTGGTAGATGCATGGATGGCTGGATTGGTAGACGGATATGTGAATGGATGTTTGTTACTCTTTCACTCAAAAACTACCGAACGGATCCGAATGAAATTTCGCACGGAGATAAAGTATATAATCTGGAACACATAGGCTGATTTAACAACGCGGACGAAGCCGCGGGTGGAATCTAGTTTATTAATAACAGTACATTTTTACTGTATTCTTCTATCCCATGCTGGCAAAAGGCGTGTCGTCAAAGGCGACAGAAGTCAGCCGCTCGGTGGTAGAGCTTGGCAGAAGGATTGTTAAGCCTTTTTGTAAGGTCCTCTTTGTGAGAATCATTCCAGCTACCACTCTCTTGCTTAAATAAGTTGACCCCTCTGTTCGTTTGCGTGCTTATAACATAAAAAAATATCCGCGAAGCAACGGGGACCAATAATGACTCTATTCGGCAACATCGTATCGCTTCAGGATAGGCGACAAAAGAATATGAGAAAAAAAAGTACGGGAGGAGAAAAAAAAGAATAAGAGGATAAGGAAAGAAGGGGGAACAGAAAAAAAGGAGAACGATAAAGAAGTGGCTCTTAAGTTATCAGGAAATATTAAACTATCAAAAAGAGATTACTTTTATTATTTTAACCCGTAAACGTACTTCAAATTAACATAGAAGGTGTATCAGGTAGGTTAATATAATATATAATAGTCGTCATGTAAAAAAAATACATCAAAAATTTAAAAAAAAAATACTACTATCACTAATTTTGGTGTATAGCATGGTACCGAACGTTTCGTGTACAGATCGAACTCACTCTTGGTCTATTTTGTTTGACGATAATAACTCATAGTTATATAATTTTCCTCGTCATGTTTCTATTCAATAAATGGGAAATAAATCATATGTAATCAATCATTCGCTACACCGATATTTGAGAATAATTTGGAGAATAGAATTAAATACGTACCTCGTTATTTAAATTAATAATTAGTAACTTCACGTTTCTCTAACGTTAGTTATTCTAATAGTAGTTACATACAAAGAACACTTATTTAAACTAGTTTTTCTCGCGGATTCACCTGCATTATGTGTTGGTAGAAAGTAGCTTATGTGTTATTTATGTGTGCCAAGTTTCATTTTAGTCTGTTCAACGGTTAATGTGTGAAGGAAACGGAAACATTCTAACATATACATACCTAAACGTGCATATCATCCCAAGGGATTATACGTCGAATATACTCCAAACGTCGTCACAAACTTTCACATCTAGAGAATACTTTAAACGGTGATAGCCTTGTGGTTTGAACGTTTTCTCGTAAACGGTAGGTCCTGGGTTCGAATTTTGCACGCAACTATAATTTTCGAAGCTACGTGTGTAGTATAAATCATTATTTGTTTCTGTGAAGTAAAATCGTGAGGAAATCGGCACTCCTTAGAGTTCCGCATAAATTAAATAATGTCATGTGAAGTGTGCACCTTATAAGTTGTAGCTATGTCCTATACCCGTCGCATTGTAAGCGGCAGTGGGACAAATATGGGAAGTGATGATGATGAAAAATTATGGAGATAACTGCAAATGGTATGAAAGAATTAGTCACATTGTGAGTGAAAACCCAAGCCCATCAGTGGGACAAATATGGGATGCAATAAAGATATTAACATTAAAATGATAGCTGTTATAGAAATAACTGCAAAAATTATGGAAGGGTCACTAGTTTTCGCTCGACCCCTATTACATGAGTACACTCGCGTGCAACAAAACTGATGTAAACATGTTACAACGAACGATTAATTGCTCGACAGTGTAGCACGCACATTTAATTAAAGAATGATTTGTGTTAAATGCTGTATCAATAAAACTCCGAGTGTTAGGCGCTTACACACGATACGACCTTGAGGAAATGAAAAAAATAGACATATGCGGAAGTTAAAGAATGTACCTATTGAGCCGTTATACAATTTTAGTTTCGCCCGCCGCTTTGCCCGCGTGATAGGTACGTTAATAAAAAGTTTATGTATGTATTATTCTAGACTACAATATATCGCGGTGCCGAATTTCATTTAGATCCGTTTAGCTGTTTTGACGTGAAGGAGTAACAAATATCCACTCACTCACAAATCATAAACACAAAATTTCATACTCAAAAATCACAAACTTTCTCACAAAATTTCGCATTTATAATATTCTTGCCCGCGGCTTCACGTTCTTTACTATTAGTAATTTTTGAAAATTTTGATGCTTTATTATATGTATGACAAAAAAATATTTATTCAGATTTTATGTCCGTCTGTCTGTTTGTTCGAGCCGCACACAAAAAATACTGGACAGATTTAGGCGAAACTCAGCATAGTTCTAGTTTAAAATCCGAGAAGGGTTGTCGGATATGTTTTATCCCAGGAAATGGCTTAGTTCTCAAACGCTAACAGGTTAAAGTTACTATGACTACTCCGAAAGCCATGAACCAATTTAGATGAAATATTGAATGTTTGTAGATTATATTTGGACAATGGTTATATGTATCTTTTTATCCCAGAAAACTGTTTCCTTCCCGAGGGATAATAGGTTAAACTTAGTATGAAAACTCTAAAACCACCCGACAACTCTTCTTCCAAAGCGAAGCGAAGACAATTTCTAGTCCGATATAATCTGATAGCGTGTGAAATGCCTTACCTAAAGGTCGATGAGTAAAATATCGGACGTATTAATCACCAACTATATTGTTGCACAAAGCTATAAATCATCACTAAAGATGTGAAATTTAATTTTATACCTTGTGTTTATATTATGACTATTTCAATACGGTTTCAATGATTATCGACTATAAATGTTGTTGAATTAATAGGACATCCTGTATTGTGAAATAATTACAATATTTTATAAGAATTTCTCATCCTACCGAGTTGGTCTCGAATATAATATTCCAGTTCCTGTTAGACAAAGGTTTCTGAGTTGCGTAGAAAACAAGTGCTTTGCAATAAATAGTCTATATAAGGACAACGAAAAACAGTAAGGGCGTAACTCCTATTATTTTCTTTAAAGAAATACCCTTACTATTTTCCATCGTTGATATTCATACGTGAATATCTTTTATTTTGGTGTTATAGTTTTTACTCCATCTAATTACGTAATTTGACAATTATTTCGATATATCAAACACTCCTTTCCTCGGCGAATGCCATTAGCAGACTAAATGATAAGTACCAGAATTTTGGCAGTTTGTCGAATAAAATTATGGCGCGCATTTAACTTATATATGTAAAACATATCATTGTACCAAAGCTAAAACTTTATACCTATTTTTTAAGAATATTAGACGGACGAAGGACTGAAATTTGACATAGTTAAAGTTCACCTTTGACATAGTTAAACCTATTATGCCGCGGGAACAAAGCAGTTTTCTGGGATAAAAAGTATTATATAATTATTATTCTTACATAAGCCAGAAACATGCTAAATTTAATATAAATTGCTCCGTTTATTTCGGAGTTGCCATACTAATTTCAACTTGTTATCCTGTGGGATCTAAGCCATTTCCCGGAATAAAACATATCCTATAACCATTCTCGGGTTTTCGACTACGACTATGCCAAATTTCATCTAAATCTGTTCAGTGGTTTTTACGTGAAGCTCTTACAGACAGATAGACAATAAATCCAAAAACTATTGATAACAAAGCCTTACTTACTCAAAATTTTCAAAAAATACTAAATGTACAGGATTGACCCCGTTACGGTTTTATAATTAGTATACATAGAATTATGTCGATTTTCAAACGTACGATAACGCGAAAAATACATTTTTAGAAAGATGCTTATCTTTTCACGCCAAAGAATAATTAACTTCTTACCTACATAAGCACACACACATTTTGTACCACATGATTGTGAGCATAACATCATTCTGGTTATTTTTATCATAAACCTGTTATTGCATTTAATTACATTATTTTTTCTCCATACTATATACTACCACGAACAGTGTAGCTTAGTATCTATGTCCGGAAAAAGCCTTATAATCAGTACATACAGTTGAAAATAGATTGTCATAACAAAGCAAAAAATACAGTTGTAAGTACAAAGAAATATAAACCTTAAAATAGGCTACGTAAAGCTGATAGTAAGTTGAAAAGGTCATAAGAGCATAAGTCAATAGCGTTGTAACATACAACAAACGGACAGAAATCATTACCCTAGCTGGACTTGTCATTTGAGGCTATTAATTCTTTTTAATTATGGACACTCTACGCCAGTTTTTGTTCCGACAATGCCGGAAATATTTCGACGAAAATAATTGAATGCAGTAATTAATGTTCCTAGCTATCAATCAGTATTTTTATCTGGTATCTTGTTTTTTGTAACAGTTCTTTACGTATAATGAGTTGGGGCTTGTGTACGTGAAACTGATACTAATTAAGTATGTCAATGTTGTTAGTGTGTGTGTGTGTGTAAAAGAGACAGTCTAACGATTTTGGCTTTGGCGTCTCGATCGAGAGGACCTGGGTTCAAATCCTGCGCACACTTTCTAATTTATGGGCTTTACAAGCTAAGTATCACTTGCTTCGTGAAGGAAAACATCGTCAGGAAATCTGCACTCCTACCCAGGTCTCCGTAAAGTTCTTAAAGGTGTCTGAAGTCTAGTAGTCTGTAGTAGGCCAGGCCTACGGCCTCAACCTTCACATTGTGAGAGGAGATTTGACCCCAGGAGTGGAATAATTCTGGGTTGCATTGATGAATATTAATGCTCAAATAATAACTATGAACTCCCTTCCAATTCTTTAATATTTATTTATTCAGACACACCAACAGCATAACATATACAACATTCACAAACAAATCTTATACATGTATGTCTTTAACACTAATATGTGTGCCACTTATAGGCGTGTACAGCTTGAACCAAATCTGTGTAACATTTATGATATATGTTTATAATCAAAATATAGTGTGCTTCTAATTAATAATATCTTTACGACTACGCTGTAAAGATATCTTTATGTAATAAAAAAATAAAAGTATTTGTAATTCCTAATCGGGCCTTTTTTTCCTGGAGGGGAAAATGTCGTGCCTGGTGCAATGGTTTAATTTAATGCTGGCTTCCCACGATGCGTATTCCTCAGAAGTTCACCTTCAATGTGAATTAACAGAAAATGGTAGTAAGTGATGCGTGCAAAAACGTCGTAAGTAATAAATACAAAAAGGCCGTAAGTGAATTCTTAATTCTATCATTTTCTACAATTACGTTGCTTTATAAAAACGTAAAAGTTAAGGACAGGAACTCTGGCCATATATGGCCATATAGTTTTTTTTTTGTTTTATTTATTAGCTATATAAATAGTTTTATGTGAATATTTGCAGTGTAAGAAGTAGCTATAGAATAATATCAAATTAAAAAAAATCTTCTGTATAAACAAGTTTTCTTTTTCATTCTTTCTTCGGTGGATCACCACCAACTAGGTTAAAAATCCATCCACTTCATAACGAATATAACCTTATTTGACAAGCAACGCTCAATAAAAACCGTCCGACACTATCGCAACCTGTCCATCACACGATTGACACAATTCCAAAAAAACGAAACAATCAACTGTCAAATTCGTAATTCGAATGCGTCAGATAAAAATATTGAAGTCATAAGCGATCCAATAAGCCTTTATGCCAAACAATATGAAAAACGCTTCGTTGTGCGCGCGATATATTGACATGTAAATCATTTTAATTGGTGCCGGCGGACATTTTTTAGTGTAATTGGCAGTTGGGTCATTTTTCATTTGGCTGTTGGCCGGGGTATGACGTTTATGTGAGTAATGAACGGTATATTCGCCTGGTTTGCGATACTTTTGCGTACTTTTATAAAATGGTTTTAATTATTAGGTTTTGTTATGAGAAGCTTGCTTTAAACTCATTTACCTCTCCTCGGTCAGCATATAAATACTGTGAAGTTTGATACTTAATTTTTTTTTATTGTGTAAATTTACGCCATCGCTACAACAACACTATAGGTGAGTGATCTTAAAGAAGAAGCAGCAAGAAAATCCAAAGGAGTTATTTTATAATACTTGCAGTTTTTACATTCAAATACTCTGAAATTTCTTATACTTCTTTTTTACATTTTTCTTGTGTAAAATAATTGACGCCATCGCTTCAACAAGTTCCTTCGGTGAGTGGACTCCAAGAAGAAGCGGCAAGAAACGACAAAGGTGTTATTTTTTCCTATTCATAGTTACACAAAGCACTTACGATTATGTATGAAACTCATGCCCAATATTTTTTTTCATTAAACTACTGAACCCTTCAACATAAGTATGTTCTGTCCGTGGGTTAAGTTAAATTCTTTTCTTTTGCTGCTGGACTTGTTATGGAGAGATCGCGTGTGTACTCCACATAAAATCTTCTCAATCCATTATTTTATGGGATGTTGGTTCTTTCTTCAGAAAATTCTGTTCTGCTAATTTGAACTTGTTTGTATGTTATAATTGGCGAACTGGCGGTATTTTATTGTTATTTTATTCAAGTTAGAAATTGTAACGATTTCTTAATTGAATGCTTTGTATTTTAACCAAATTCTTCAATGCTAGAATTTTAAAAACGTACTTAGATATATAGTTTTCCTCTGAATTATGCTATGTTAGGGGTACTCACGATATATGTTTTTCGCGCCGATATTTCGACCCATTTCCATGGATCATTGTAGTCCCGGCTTCAATCCTGGGAATTGGCAACTTTCACATTATATAAGCTGAGATAGCCTAGTGGTTTAAATCGTGGTCAAGGACGAGTAGTCCTGGGTTCAAATCTGCACCAGTAAATTTTCAAAATCACGTGCATATCAAATGTTGATTATTACTTGCTAATGTGAAGGAACACATCTTTAGGGT
>DWJZ01003602.1:0-16735 GCA_018249125.1 Asbolis capucinus
AATCAGCTCACACGATGTCGTGGTTTCGTGAAAATTTGATAGGGCTCCTAGAATGGCCTGCACAGTCGCCGGACCTTAATCCAGTAGAACATTTATGGGACATTTTTAAACGTAAAGTCCGGCGCCACACAATAACAACGAAGGAAGGGTTAAAAAGACGCTTCAGTCAGGAATGGAATGCCATTACTAAAGCACAATGCAAAACTCTTGAAGGCTCTATGCCAAGAAGAATAGCTGCTGTGATAGCGGCAAAGGGTGGGCCCACAAAATATTGATTTTATATTAAAATAAAGATTATTTTAAACAAACAAAAGTTGTTTCATTACGTTAAATACAAAACTTTTATAGAAATTCAAATATCATAGGGGTGCTTCAAGCTTTTGGCCAAGGCTGTACATGACCAAAAGCTCTACTAAGTGACTTTCTAAAAGCTAGGAATATTCAAAATAAAATCCCTACTAATATTATAAATGCGAAAGTAACTCTGTCTGTCTGTCTATTACGCTTTCACGCCTAAATCACTGAACCGATTTGAATGAAATTTGGTATAGAGATAGAATTGACCCTGAGAAAGACCTTTAAAATCGTATCCTATATTCGTAAATAATTCACATATGGCATAGGGCGGCAACAGCCAGCAATATTATACATGCGAAAGTGTGTTTGTCTGTCTGCCTTTACATCTAAACTACATAACCGATGTTAATGAAATTTGGTATAGAGGGATATTAAAGGTTAACAAAGAATATAGGCTACCTTTTAAAGCGGTAGAAACGGTATAAATCAGTTTGAATGGTTGAGTTATGGCGTGAAAGTTTTTGCCGCGGCCGTCGTGGTAGCGGCCGCACGGCGGGGCAGTGGAGCTAGAATAACACAGTCCCAGCACCAAAGCGGTAGGCGTGACACCATGTGGTTTTAGTGGGTTCGAGACACACACTGTCCAGCGTCCCCTGGTCGGATGGAAGAGCAGAAGATCTGTCCATTCGTAAAAAAAGGGGGTGAAAGTTTGTATGGCCTTTAATCATCGCCGAAGACAAAACTTGAAACTTGGTATCTAAGTTCATAATAAAAATTTATTATAAATGTAACAGTTTGTGAGTATGGGTGAATGGATGGATGTTGGTTCCTCCTTTACGCAAGAAGTACTGAAAGATTCTGAATGAAATTTGGCAAAGAGATAGATTACGGTGTGGCAAGACATACTTTTTATCAACCGGGCGGACGGGCGAAACCGCGGGCACACCCTGGTAGTATGTAAAGTGAATGTTTGTTAAGATGGATGTTTCTTCCTCTTTCACACTAAAAATACTGAACGGATTTGAAGTGGAGTTTTGTTTAGGTATAGATTAGTGTCTGGGATACACATAGGGTACTTTATGAACCAGCTTGCAAAGCCGTGGGTGGAAGAACATAAGAAAAAAATAGGTACACATCTGCTCGTACAGGTACAAATTTCGCCCTCTACGAAATAAGAGATTAAATCTGTTTCATTCGGACGAAGTCGTGGGCAAAAGTTAGTAACCTCATTCGTACGAAGGAGTGGAATAAGTTACCCGTGTCAGTATTCCTGTTTGATAATAACGTTCGTTCGTTTGATAATAACGTCTTCAAGTTAGGTGTGAAGGCTTAAGTTAGTCCATTTTACCATCAAAGACTACGTGGCCACTTGCCATCAGGTGGTGTCATATTCAAACGCTGACTTGAATATTTAAAAAAATCTTGTATTTCGATAACCATAGACAATTATATCACAGCGTAATTATAAATAACAGAGCAACTTTTGTTTAGGTTCTATTATTAAAGGATCTGTGGTCAGCCTCTGGGGTACAGTGGGGAAAGTTTGGACATTAAAGAAATAATTGTAGCTGCAAATGTGCTCCCTGGGACCCGTAACAATTGATCATGTTGGAAGATACAATGTTGGCTAACTTTTGTGCATGTTCTAGAACTTTTGAGAATTTTATAATTGTATTATTCAAACTTTAAGTTACTTTGGACTGGTCCGTTGGTCTAGTGGTTAGTTAACTACACTGTTAGGCTGGAGGTTGTGGATTCGATCCCCACGCAGAACTTTTCTGTGATGAGCTGTTATGTTCAGATCTGAGGGCTGTGTGTAAGCTGTCCTGAGATGAGATGGATGATTGATAGCCCACTACTGAACACGGGTCTCTCCTCATACTGAGGAGGCCTGGCTACTCCACCACGTTGCTCCAATGCGGATTGGTGGAGGAGTTAGTGGCCTACCCAAGAGTCGGAAGTTTATATGCCACCCGAAGGCCGACATGGCTTAACGATTACTATCGAACGACGACAACCAGGATCGACGGCTTTATGTGCCCTCCGAAGCACGGACGCGCTCATTTTTCCTCCACCAAGCCGCAGGGCTTTTTATTTTATTAAAGATTAGCTGTACCCACAGCTTTGTTAACACACATCATTGTTTTTTTATTACCAGTGGACAAAAAACTTTTCATCCCGTATCCCAAGGGAACTCTGGTATAATTAGGGATAAAAAGTAAATGATAAGAATAAATGATGTGAAAATAATAAATGATAAGAATTTCTCGAGATTTAAAGTCATTCCAAAAATAAATACTATATATTGGGAGGTATTTTAGTACAAACTTTCTCCCCCCTTTTCTATCCTTTATAGGATGAAATTAAAGAAACGCCGAATTTATATTGAAGGTATTATATTAAGGATATGTAAATTTCAAATTCAAGGTAAACACATACAAGTATTATGCAGGAGCTTGTATTCAAAATTTCAAAATATTCACATTATTTTGCCATTTTTTTCTTTTCATAACAAAATAATAAAAAAACTGACAAATACATATTTCATTAATTTAAATAGGGCATGTTTGTTGCAAATTTTAAGCAAATCAGATGACATTTAAGAAACTTTCCAGAACATTAAGAAAATTCCCTTACAAACTTTCTTCTCTTATTCCAGGCAAACCTGGGAATCATTCGGAATAAAAAGTATCCTATATGTTAATTGGGGATATAAGTAATAACTTTACAAAGTTTCATCGAAATTGGTCAGCGGGTTTTCAAGTGATGCGCATTCAAGCAGACAGACAGACAATAATAAAAAAAAATAATTTCGTGTTCTATCTCGATATTAGAATCCCTCTTATCAAATTTTTAAAAAGATATTTAATGTATAGGTAAAATGTACTTTGAGATTTATTATACATATATATATATATTATGAGATTAATTATTTTGGTCCTTACAGGTATTCACGATTATATGGCATGTATAAAATCGCACTTGCGTATCGTAGGTACCCACAAAATAAACAGGCGATTAGTAAGTTTAAAATAATGTGTCTTAAAAGTATGTATGTTTGTGCAAGTAGATTTGTATGTTATTCCAAATTCTTCATAATTAAAATCCCCATAAATATTATCGGGTTTAAATTTTGTACTCATTTTTGGTATCAGTTGAGTACCAAAACTTAGTACTAGATTGGAACTCAAGGTATCAGTTGAGTTTTAGAAGTTTTTGTAACTTAATTGATATCTGAACTGAGTGCCAATTTTTACCCAAATTCGCAAGCGGTTCGCGTCGCATTTATGGACATTTATTTTTTAATTATGTTGGCGTAGGCAGCCCACTATGCGTTTGATCCGCGCTGTTACCTTTGTGCTTACTAGTGCACCCTCAAATCCCTAAGTATGTTACTCCAGAATAATGTACAATTATCAAAGTGAATAAATTTTGAAAATCAATTCCGTAGTTTTTGAGTTTATTTATTACAAACATACAAAAAACATATTATTCCACCTTGTTATGTCATGAGAGATTATAATCATATTAGAATATAAAATTAAAATTCATAATACTTTTATTATCGAACTATTTATTGAAATTAATCATTAGTATTTTGTATGTTTGTCTGTGAGTTCGTTCTGCTAATCTTAAAAATAGCTTAACAGATCTGAGTGCGGTTTTCATTCACGGAAGTGTATTTATTCTATTTGTATCGGTTCAAAACCTTAAAAATCTGTCAGTTTATAGAATCATTTTTAAGCCTTATTGCTTTACTGAAGATAAGCATGGGAGATACTCGTCTATACGTCACATAGCGCCCTCTATAAAGAAACTAACAGCGTCAATTCTGGCCTGCAACGCCATCTCTTAGAATTTTCTTGAACTGTATGCAGAAATCAATAAGTTGTGGATTCTAGTTGGAACGATAATAATAATTGAATTAGAAGTATTGAATGCTTGTTAGAAAAATGAGTGGCCATTAAAACTTGTTTTATTGATATTATCTTTGGTCCATTTTATGATAGTTTTCAACGACTTTCTCAATATAGACTTATTTATTCACTTAGTTTATTGATAGTACCTACGGAAGAATTGTCTCAACATCTTTTTTCCAGAAAAAGAAACATGATTATTTATTGTCTTAATCCGTTTATGGTTTTGTATTTCCTTACATCGAAGAATGAGACTACGCCGCTGGCCATTTACCATCAGGTGGTTTCGTAGTCAATCGTGAAGTTATTAAATATAATAATAAAAAAAATAATATCAAAATTTAATAAATAGTATAATTATTATTATATAAAGAAATGTTTTTAGAATATAAACATGTATTTATAAATAAAATAAAGCGAGTCTGCTCTGCACGATATACATAAGTTTAATGCTACTCGGCAACAGATGGCGCTAGGACCGCGCGTCGCGATAATTTTACCTTTAACTTGTGGAGTTAGAAAAGTAATTTAGACACAGTGAAGTATTCAAATGTCGTCGTTTTTTCAATATACATATTAGTTTTGATCAAATAATGTACCCTTTATTGTAGAGTGTGACATTGTGTCACACAGTAAATGTGTGACACACACGGCCATCTGACACCGAACTAATCGTTAGCTTGTACTACGGTAACCAAACAACTGATAAACATACATATAAACTTTTAAATACATACTTATATAAATATTTACACACAGAACAAACATTCCCGCTCATCACAGAATAGTCTAACTTGGGCGGGAATCGAACCCACGACCTCCAGTATAGTAGCCAGGTTCACTAACCACTAGACCAACCGGCTTGTTAAATAAAAGATTTTATAGTTACAGAATTCAAATATTAAGAAAAAATTATAGCCTTTTAGTCATAATACTTCTGGTGAAACTTTCGGTTGAAATTTTCAAAATGTAGGCCAAATACTTTTATAATATTTAATCAACACTTAGTATTTCAACATCTTTTTAATTATTAATTTGCACGATGACGAATTTTCATACAAATACAATTTCATACTTTCATAGAAATACATCCTATCTCTATACCAATTAATCAAATTCATTCAGTTAAGACTTGAAAGAGTAACAGATACACACAGCTACTTTCGCACTTATAATATCAGGATATTTTTTTGCAGGTGCTTATAATTGTTTTTATTTTATTTTAGATACATTAATGTAAGTACCTGATAGTAAACATCGTCGAATCTTTTCTTATGTTATCTGCTCTTGATTATGTAACTTTTCAAAATAGTGATAGGTTGAAAGACGTTCATAAGTATTTAAATATTTAATACATACATTTAATTTTGAATTTCAGTGTCTAGTAGTTGAACTTTGTGGGAGGTTTTCTGTGGGTTAAAATCTGTCACTTGAAGTTGCCACTAGACCTTGACCGAGCTGCTGGCCAGTGTACTGGAAGGCCTATACCTCTCACATTGTGAGTGGAGCTCCGATCCCAGCAGTGGGAGTTATGAATCGCATTGATTTTTTAAACAGGTTATTTGACAGGTGCTTACGAATAATCCCTTCTAAAGCCTAATATGGCTTCAAATAAACTATTGAGCACTCGTTTCTCCTCATGTCTGAGGAGGTCTAGCATAGTCCACCACGCTGTTCTAGTGTGGATTGGTGGAGAGAAAGAGGCATTCAAGGGTCGGGTGTTTTTATGCGGCCCAAGGACCTCCGACACGGATTACCGACTACGAATCGATAAATACCAGGACTAGTGTATGTGCCCTTCGTAACACGGAAGCGCTCATGAAACTTTCGATTCTTAAAAGCAGTGATATATTAGTTGGAATCTTGGTCTCCCAACGACAGGACCTGGGTTTTAAACCAGTACACTTGTATGTAATATAAAGAATATTATTTAGAATTCTCACGAATATTATGAATATATACATACATATAGTAAGTGTGTTTGTGCGTCTTTCGCGTCGAAATGGAGAAACTTGTTTTTTATGTGCAGATAGTTGGTAATGTACTCCACATTACCTCATAGGTTTTCTCAACTTCGTTATCACAGGTCTACCACGGGTGGAACCAATTCATCTCAACTCATCATGGCCTACGGAGCACGGGTCTCTTCTCTGACTGAGAAGGTGAAGGCCATAATTCACGACGCTGGCCCAGTGCGAATTGGCAGACTAATGGACCCAATAATATATTATAAATATATTGTTGTCTTCAAATCAAGAGTGAATAGGTTTCTTCGAAGTTAATTCGGTTCATTATCTAAAATTACATCGTCACTTATCATCAGGTGGGATTGTAGTTAAGCATTAACACTTAATATGAAAAAATATATATTTTCTCGTAGAAATTAATATGTAAAAAATATGTTTTTTAGAAATAAATAGGTAAAATAATAACGTTATTTCAGAAATTAATATGGAAAAAATATGATTTTCTATAGAAATTAATTTTTAATAAAAATATGTCTTTTTGGCAGAAATTAATATGTTAAAAATAATGCTTTTTTAAAAATTATTATGTGGACAATTTGATTTTCTGTAGAAATGTATATTAAAAAAAAAAGGTTTTAAGCAGAAATTAACATGTTAAAAATGTTTTTTTGTAGAAATTGTTGTTAAAAAATATGCTTTTTTGTAGAAATCACAAATCTATCAGCTTTTATGACTTCATCTTGAAACCATCATGATGAACTTATACCGATACTTCTCATACTCTGAAAAAAATACTCAAGCACAGCTGTAGAACGGTTGTGGGATGCGATGATGATGAGCAAAACGTCGGCTTCAACCCTTTAATATCCCATTAATGAGCAAGGGTTTCCTCATAACTGAGGCTACAATCTCGTCTCGGTGGCAAGCCTTAAAGACTCCATAAGACCTTCGACCAGGTTTAACAGGTGATACACAGGTGTCATCATAGCATCCCGTAACTGTCCCACTACTGGGCTCGGGTGCAGTCTTCTGGGGGGTACTGGCTGGTTTATGGCGAATTGGTATACTTCACACACCTTCAAGAACTTATAGAGAAACAGTTTTCAGCGCTCGCATTACAGGTACGTTGATAAAAGGTATACCAGACTATCTCTATGCCAAATTTTATTTAAGTCTGTCCAGTAGTTTTTGCGTGTAGGTGTTACAAAACTTCATCCATCCATCCTAACAATAGAATTTATAATATTAGTAGGAGTCTCTGAAGTGCAGCTTTCCTCGTTATTTTTTCAAGTGACGATCAACTTCTAATTCACACTTCATTTTGTGAGCCAGAGGTGCGTATTTGAACCCAGCCCGTTGACCAACGTTCAAACTCCTAGGTTATCAACGATTGATATGACAATTGGGAAAGACGGGTTTTACCTCGAACGTACCCTCCGAAGGACGGATATATCCAAGAATCTTTTACTACTAGTGGTGGCATTCCTTACCGCGTTCATGGTTGCTTAACTTGGCCGATCACTTACGATCGAAGTCAACCGTTGAGCTATATGCTTCAGTGTACGAAATGAAGATCAAATATTTTCGTTTCGTTTCGTTCGTCCAAGAAACCAGATACTAAGTTCACCATATAGTAGCATCCATCAATCATTTTAACTTCCGTTTTAATGACTCCACTAATCCGATTTGGAGCAGAGTAGTGGAGTATACTCTAGGCTGCAGTAAGAGGAGGTATCAGTGCTCAGTTATGGGCTATGCACTGGTTGAACAAAGTTATGAGTGACTCTGCAAAGGCTGGTCTACTTCTCGTCTTAGACCGATGGTCGCAGGTTCGATTTCCGACCAGATTAGGCATAGTGACAGATAAATATTTATTCTCGGATGTTATTAGCGTTGTCCACCGCAGGATATCGTAGTGCGTGTGGTATGAGTGTGTATTATTTATTTAATAATACATTGCCAGCATCTTGAGCCTTGTACCATAACGGCATATACAAATATTTACATTTATTTTAATTAGTATACTAATTTAATGAAAAAATCAAACAACATCATTAATTAACAAATCGTGGATATTTATTGAAATAAAAATAATAAAAATGAAAAATAATAAAAACAGTTCTTCTTTACGTAGTTACGCAATAAAATTTGTTTATTTTTTTTTTTGCTAATTTGTCTCCTTGCCGTCTTTACGTATCTTTACAATACATTTAAAGGTTTGTAATACCGGTATAATTTGTTTAAAAATACCGTTAAAGGTCACTTAACAAAAAAAATACTGAATTAAAATTTTAGTTAATTTTTAATTCAGTAACATTAACCTGTGACTTTTAATAATATTTCACACTCGACATTTAAAAATAGCTATTTTCACTATAATAAAATTATTGAGCCGTGTTTTGTTTAAAACAAATAAAACCAAAAGATCATTATAAATAAATTAAATTATAATGACATCTCGGTTTTACATTTTACTGAATCAAAATAAGTTAGAACTTGTCCAGGAAACATTAATCGAACTTAATCAAAAAACCTAACCTGAAGAAGTTCTAAGCCGCTAAGTTACCCATTTTTTTAAGAGACATTTCTCGGAGACAAAAAGTATGTATCTATAATAATTTACTTACAATTATCTAATATAAATTCTATTATAATTTACAATAAGTACGTATACAGAAAGATTTCACACATGGACTAATTTAGGTACGAAGTGATAGGTTTTCCAACGATCAATAATTACAAAATATTAAAAACAAAACTGGAATATTGAGTCAGTCTTAGTAAAGAAACCAGCCTCCACTCACAAGAAAATGAATCCTATATCCAATGAATAGAGTTTAAATTTTAATACTAATCAAACATTGAAGTACCTTGTTACGATAAACACCTACCAATACATTTCCAATTTTGTTTTCTACAATCCTTAAAATACCGAATACAGGAATCTCACCGTTGTTCAAGAAGTTTTCGAATTTCAAAACAAATTTAATACTATTGTTGTCATCAACAATAGATAGGTCCATTTACACATCACACTTAACGAATATTTACATCACGTAATCTAGAATAGGAAACATTTGCTTATTATTGTACATAATAGACTATAATTAAGAAACGACAACCCCATACAATAACTACTTGAAACTATTAAGATCTTAGCAATACTTCAAAAAACTGTTAATTGACAATATACAGCTTAACAACTAAACGATACAGTAAAACAAGCTAACTTTGGCATTGGTTTCCACATTTTTACAATAAACATTAAAAACAAGGTTAAAAGAATGTAACGTAAGATCATACAGCCTCCAAAGGAATTAACCAAAACTCAAACTAACATTAACAAGTCAACGAAAATTCTCAACACTGGCTCACCCCACGGATATGTCACTAAGGATATAGATTAAAATTAATGCCCTTCGATGCTAGGAATTACTGGGCTTATATTGCAATGCACTTTTGCTAATGATTTCACCACATAATTCATTCCTTAAGACTAGAAATTGAACAAGATATACCATCGACGCACTCGAGGATGTTCATTACACTGGGTATGATTCTATAAATTATTTGCCGTAGAACCGAGTCTTAGAAGATTTGGCTCAGCGGTGCGGGCGGTGGCAAGCGAAGGCCGCCCCATGGGTAGAGTCACGACGCTTCGTCACGGCACGCATTAGAGTCATCGGATAAAGCGAGAGGAGCACCATTACTTTGATTCACAACACACTTCCGCATATGTTTCTCTAGCGTGGACGGCACAGAAAAAGGCATCTCGCAGAATCTGCACCGATACACGTCCTTGCCGAGCCTGCCGTGTGTCTTCATATGCCTCGTCAACTTTGAACTCTGCGCGCAGGCATACGAACACAATTCACATTTATATGGCTTTTCGCCAGTATGAGATCGACGATGAACGGTTAAGTTTGAGCAATTCTTGAACACTTTGCCGCAGAACTCACATGTGTCATTACGGCGACCATCTTTACTTTTTAATAATGGGTTTTGTAGCAATCCGTTTCCACTACCTTTTAGCCCATCAAATATGTTGTCTGGTGGGCGTTGCGCATGGAGTGTAGGAAGCCACCATCCTTCACCTCTGTCCATATCAAGTTTCATCCTCTTGGACGCTTCAAATGGATTCTCAAAAGGGTTGAATAAAGGATGTGGTTGAGGTGGCATTTTAGCAAACTCTTCTTTTAAGCGTAGAGCTGCAGGTGGCATACCATTTGCCTTTTCAGGTGGAGGGCCATTATTATTATCCCGATCTTTAGCTAACTGCCATTTCAAAGAATTACCCGACTCTTGCAGAGCTTGCTTAAACGCTTCGCTATATTGGGCAATATTCGATAAACCAAATTTGTCCATTAATTCCCCAACAACAGATGCTGTAGGTGGATGGGCGGATATGGCAGGGGTTGGTTTACGTGGTGGACCAGATGGAGCACTACTATTCGACACAGTTAGATCCTCAGCTTCTTCAACTTCTTCTCCATCTTCGTTGTCTTCCTCCTCCTCACCATCCAACTCCTCATCTTCAAGCTCATCTTCTGACTCATCTTCTCCAGTATCACCAGCAGACTCGCCATCCTCAGTATTTCTATCTGTTCCTCGGTGAACTTTCATGTGTCGTTTTAGTTTGGAAGCTTTTTCAAAGGTTTCTTCACATTCAGTACACTTAAAAGGTTTTTCACCAGTATGAGATCGTCGATGTACCATTAAACTATTTTCAAATCTAAATTTCTTTCCGCAGAATTCGCAGGTATGTACAGCCTCATCATTGTTGCGTTTCACCGTTGGAGTTGAGGATGGTCGCTCTGGTGGCGGCGCATCTGCTGTTTGCGGCTCAACGCGTCTTTCTGGTGATATAGTGCTGTGAGGCCTCGTTGCTTCTCGAGGCGCTTCCACCGTTCCGGGTCCGGCGCCCGCCGGTGGAGTCTGACCGACTCGGGAGGGCGACGGGGAAGCGAACGGCGGCGAATGCTTCCTGGGGCTAGGAGAGCTGGAATTGCCTGTGGCCGCCCCTGGACTGGTCGTACCGGCCAGTTGCCGCAAGCGCTGCGAGTAAAAATCCAGCTGGGGTTCTAAAGAAAGTGGCTGAGATACTGGTGGTGGGCGTTCTCGTCCTGATAACGATGTTGGTATAACGGGAGGTCGATCCGCCGGCGATGGAAATGTCTGATGTGGGGGCAGCGAGTTAGCCGCTACGGCGGCCGCTGCAGCTGCCAAGTTAAGGCCATGATGACGAAATTGCTCAGATACCAGTTGTTCCATTCGAAATCTATGGTCGTGGTGATTTGGTCGGGCAAATAAAGGCGCTGGAGGGACTGATGGGTGAGCAAGTGGTGGTAGACTCCCTGGAAGTGGCATTCGTAAAAGTCCTCCTACGCCAAAAGGGGAATGCATATCAGGTGGTGGCAGTAAAGGATGGTGGCGCAGAGACGGTGGTGGGAGCGGGGCTCCGGTTGAGGAACAGCCAGAACTCGATGATGATGTACTCGACGTCGAGTGATTCTGCTTGCTGGGCTGCTGAGGCATGGCCTCAACGTAGATTTTGACGCCGTGCACATGTTGAACGTGCTGGAGTAACCTCCATGCAGAATGTACACGCGCCTTGCAAGTCGAACACACGTAGTTGCTCGGTTCTGTAGACAAATAGAAAAGTTTAGATATACGATGCGTAATTTGAAACAGATGGGAAGATGGAAAGGTTCGCCGATAGGAGATTTACAGCAATATTAACACGGGTAAAGTGTCTAGTAATAGCTCTCACATATCGTGGTGTGGGCCTAGGGTTGGCGCGTGGTCCGCATGCTAAGCAGAAAGAGGTCCGAGGGCTCGGTACGTCGGCAGCCGTGAGTGATAGCCCCTGCGTGTCTCGCGTGATTCATGCACCTCTAAAATCTTATGAAATATACGCGGGCCGGAATCACGTACACACGCGCGGGTTAAGACTGTTGATATTGAAATCTATATGTAACACTATCTCGGTTAGAGAAAAAGGAATATGATAATTTTTTTTGACGCTTCATACCCAGTCGATTTACGAGTATAACGCAAGATCCCTAATTGTAAATTCTACACATACATTCATTTCATATATCATAAAAACCCATTTCTCAACTGCGCCCGTTGTTGCCCTTTACCAATCACAGGTTCAACCTAAGCTGCCGACCAAAGCTTCTTCTTCTGAAGCTACTTATTAATTTTATATGGTAATCACATTAAATATTTATTATTCAAGGAGTCTTACGAAGTCACGTGGTCAAGGCAAGGTTCGTCCGCGCCCTAAACTTTGACAGTAATTTGATTGCTCATTGTGAAGCCGAGACAAATTTTATTGTGGACACCATTGTATTGTATTACGTTTCAACGAGCCTGTAGTGATGGGAACGCATTACCGATTGTTTTAGTCAATAATGTCAATAGTCAATAGTTTTATATATAAAAGAAAGGAACGTGAAATATAATGTTCAGTTTTTATTTCATATTTTCAAATGAGTAAATAATTCAATGCTATACCAATGCCATTCACAGTATTAATTTTAAAGAAATGTAGTATCTCCTGAACATCATTACCCCTGTAAAATTACTCAGTGGACTTAGGACACAAAAGATTCGGAGATCGACCTATTTATCAATTAACAATATAATACTGATGACATACTCGTAGACGTATATATCTGACGATATTATGAAAATATATATCATATAAATATACATATATCATAATATCTTTATTTTCAAAGTACGTAAGGTAATTGAAGGTAGAGAGTTCTGGCATTGGACTTCAAGTGTATCTACTCTTAACGTAATCCTTTCATAAAATGACTACTAGAAACTTTGTGTTTACTAAGTATTAGCGTTAACGACACTTACAAATGTCTTGGACTTTAGAAGTACCAATAAATTTATAGCTGATTTCGGACTGCTCTATTTTCAAAGACAAATGTAAAGATTTATTACACACATACTATGTATGGAATCACTATGTTGAGCTACTTTACTTCCTAATTTATATTGATATTGCGAAGCTATGGTATGATTCTCGGAAAAGATTGATTCGAAATACTTATTATATGCGTTATTTTATTACATAATGCGTATTGTCTATGCTACTCGTGAAAGAAGGCATTCTCATACGGGACTATAAAAGTGTGATTATTTATTTTTTGGTGCAGTAGTAATTAAAAAAATATAGCCAATTAGATGATATGACATACTTTCATAGTCCAATTCAATCACAAACGATTATTTTTAACTATTTCCTTCCTGGGAATCGTCATGCGTCTGTAACGTTAAAACAGTATCGACAAGGATAAGTTATAGTAGTTTCCCATCACTATAAGTGGTAGGTGCGCCCGATAAGCGATCTCGTCTGTTAAGACGATTATTGAAATGTAACGGTCAGATTGTGACCGACCGGAAAGAATACAGCTACAGGGGGATGCCGAAGCGATTCCATCAATTTGAAATAATAATAACAATTATTAATCATTATTTTTATGTCAAAAATGGAGACATTTTCATCTTATTCCTAGTACCCTTTGATTAAGTTCAGACAAGGCTACTGCAGATTGTACATTTATTGAATGTGCCTAATATTTAACTATGTTAACCATGAACTGTCGTCGTTTGTGACTAGTGAGAAAAAAAGCATTTTGATAGTATTTTTACTTTAGTATTTACCATACTATTTTTCAATAGATAGATTTTAAAAATCTGTCATGAATAGTTTTATATGGTTTTGCTTTTTACATCAAATACATTCAATAAAATTAAAAATATTAAAATTAAAAAAAAAACTAAAATAAAAATTTAAAAAAAATTGTTTCGTTAATTAAAATTCAAGTAAATAAATCATTACGAAATATTTAACAGTATTAACGTTATTATTTAAGAATAAATAATTCTTTTAATACTTTCAAAGTTTTACACTCCGAAGAGCATATTAAACTGTATATCCCAGTTAGATATTAGTTTAATTGCATGGAAGGCTTTCGGAAAATCTAAAAGTTCTGAATTCTTGGATTTGCCACTATCAATCTAGAATAGTACAGGCATTCTAGGTCTTATTCTCAAAGAGAGACACGGTCCTTGTAGGATGCTTGAAGTCAATGAAAATATTTTGTTTTATTACTTTGTAGCACCCTGTAAATAAATATTATGTATCATAATATCAATATATTTTGACCTTTTTGTCCAAAGCTTTGTCCATTGTGTTACGGATTGGTCATCGTACTGGCCAGAAAAAAATATACAAATTTCGTTAAATTTTTTTAAATTTCAAACATCGAATACATTTTAAGCAATAACTGCAATTATTGTATGTATAAATTAAAATACTTTGCCTGAATATCACATGTGTTTAAAAAAAAAGATTATAATACATTTTAAAACGAAAGCAAGAAAGAACATTTTTAATTCGTCAATTTATTAAAAAAAAAACTGTACATCACAGTAGAGAGAGAAGTATAGTTAACAAATATTATTTTTATAGCATTGAAAAGATACGCACTATAACCATGAAATGTCGCAAATTTTCAGAACGAGTCAACCAAATTAACAATTTAGATTTAAACCAACACAATAATAGATATATTTCAGCTAACAATTGTGATATTAACAGTTATTTAACAACATTGTGATCCCATCTTAGATATACATTCACGTGGGTGCCTTATTAACTATCGATCTATACAATCTGTAGTTTAGTTTAATAAATGTACACACTCATACCTAATGTTAGGATGCCCTGTGATGGAAGCATGTAAATCAGTTATGGAACCCATAATAACATACCTCCTTACTAATGAAATGAATGAGATGAGATGAGATGAAATGAAAACTGATAATTTCGTCTTTGAAACAAAAATGAATTGAATTATAAATTAACTAAGAATATAAAATAATATATGTATTTTTTTACAATACAAAGTCCCTACTTGAATTATAAATTAACTAAGAATATAAAATAATATATTTAAATGATTTATTTAATATTACCAGAATAAATGACAAAGTATTAACTAATACTAACGATATAAATGAGAAAATCGGTATGGATGGATGTTTGTTACTCCTTCATGCAAAAGCTGCTGAACGGATTTGAATGATATTTTGTACAGGGATAGATTGTAATAAATGACACATAGACTACTTTTTTAATAAAAATACCACGAGGGCGACGCTACGTGAGGCTAGTAATATAAAAGAAATTCTGTGTTACGTTTTCACGCCTTAACTGCTGAACCGATTTTGATGAACTTGGTACAGTTGTAGACAAGAACTTTAGAATAAACATATGTTACTTTTTATCGAAAACAGGCATGAAGGGATATAGGGGATGAAATTCGTATAGAAGTTTTACATTATCGAAGATATAACGTAACTTGTTTCACTAGATGTGGTGTTTTATCAAAATCTGTTCAGTAGTTTAGCCGTGAAAAGGTACCAGACAGAGTTACTTTCGCATCTATATTCTATACTATATTATAAAATGGAAAGATTTGTATGTTTTTATAAAATAAGCTCCGAAAATACTAGGTCTATTTGAAATATTATTGTACCATTACAATCCTATATTATCTCCGATTAGCTATAATGGGAGATACATAGGCTACTATGTATTTTTAAAAACGTTAGGGATCCGTATGAAAACTTCAATATACATTAACCAGCGAAAAAATACCAAAAAATCCTTATATCGCGCACGCTGCGAAAATTATTAACAATAGAGCAAAGTGACGTTCTACAGTTTTATAAATGACATCAATATCTTTAAATAAGTCAACGACACCATACCTCTAACTGTTACAGTTATGTCACAATAACTACTTTTTTCTGGTAACAGGTTTTTTGTTCAAGGCTTTATCTGAAGACCGTACACAATCCGTCACTGTCGGGTATCTAAAGTCACCAGTACTTAACAAAATGCGATCGGTAGAAGCTTAAAGATTACTGAATGTATTTTTAACTATCGATTAGATCTTTCTAGGTGATAATAATGATAATTAAACAATAAAGGTGGGTGATCGGATTGTGATTGTTACCGGTATTAGGGTATACCGGTATACGTGTATTGTTGAAGATAACGGTAAATGTTGATCGTTATTAAATATTATTACTGACGCGGTCTCGCATAGTCCGTAGTTTTTTTCATCTCAACCCATCATGGCCCACTATTGAGCACGGGTCTCTTCTCTGAATGAGATGGTTAAGGACATAGTCCATCACGCTGGATGTCCGGATTGGCAGGCTTCACACACCTTTGAGTTTTGCAAACTACTCAGCGTGCAGGTTTCCTCACGATGTTTTCCTTCACCGTTATAGCGAGTGCCATTTAAATGCTTAAAACGCACATAACTTCGAAAAGTCAGAAGTGCGCGCCCTGGAATTCGAATCCGGACCCCCCGAATTCTTAACCACTCGAATTAGAATAGTGGATTATCTGTTATAAATTCAAAATAATAAAAAAATAAGCATATTTTTTAACATTCTTTTAGCTCATTATAGTATCATAGTTACTCTACAGATAGTATGAAAATCATGATTAGC